>CABFOW010004157.1:47520-60808 GCA_902141385.1 Timema californicum | reverse complement strand
GAGGTAAATTGTTGTACAATGTAGTACTGCCCAATCCATCTTGGGAGGTAAATTGTTGTGCAAGGTAGCAGTGCCCAATCCATCTTGGGAGGTAAATTGTTGTACAAGGTAGCAGTGCCCAATACACCTTGGGAGGTAAATTGTTGTACAAGGTAGCAGTGCCCAATCCAGCTTGGGAGGTAAATTGTTGTGCAAGGTAGCAGTGCCCGATCCATCTTGGGAGGGAAGTCGAGGCGCGAGGAAGTAGTGCCCAGTCCACCTACGCCTGTTACGTAGTCCCACCCCTGAATGGTGAATCTAAAGTGTCCGTATCTCACTTTATTCACACACAAACATACACACACATACACAGACGTCCGGCTTCAAGAAACATGCCGACAACTCGTAAAATGTGGAGTAAATACATAACACATCAAGGAACTATTCCGATGAAACGAAGGTATAGTACTCTATTCTGTTTATCTCTATCTTTATCCCTTTCTGGCTTAATCCGTTTCTCTCTCTTTCTTTCTCTCTCTCTCTCTCCCCCTCTCTCTAAAGAGCTTTTTACAAGGTGGTGGAATTTGTAGTATGCTTTTTTTTTATACACATAAAAGATTTATATAAACATTAATCATTCCTTAAAAAAAGTTTGTAAAAGGAAGAATTTTCATTCACAATTTTTATAGACCCATGGAAGTGGAGCGAATTGTTGGAATCCTTTCGTGAATTAAATTATAGCATTTTGGGAAGCAGATTTATGCATCTTATGGGAAATACAAACACACTTTAAAATATTAGGGATACAATCAACCGATTGAAAAGAAAAGTTTTTTTTTAGCTCCACATTACTTTTATTTAAGTTACACTCACCCGTATCGAGGGGTACGAGTATTAAACGTCAAGGTCGTATTATCTGGTTTGCCGATGATGGGAAATTTCAACCGGATGTAATAGGGATGATTTTCCTTAATGGTTTCTCATTCCATCTCCACACAAAACAGGTAAATTTTCCTTTAAATTCCTTACCCCATTATTCAGATAGACCATATGGGAACGTACATCTTTATTTTGGTTGTAAGCCCGTTTTGTAAGGTTTTATTTCGTACTAGACTCCAACTGTTAATGTTTCTTAGGATAAAAACCCTTCCAAAACAAATTTCATACCACCGTTATGGAAGGTCTTTTATCATACCAAAAATACCACTATGAAATAAGACCTTCCATAACGGGTTTCTTACCAAAATTAGGTCATACTTAGGGAAGGATTGACACAAATATAAAGTTACAGTACATTTGGTTAAAATATTAGATATGTCTGGTTATTACAATGAGAAACACTTTAAGTTATTTTTGAAAATAAATCATCTTCACTTGAACGTTTAACGGGGTTTAGGGTATTTTATTTTTTGTGCTACGTGTATGACTACCCGGACTGGTTATTCGAATATTTATACTAATAAGAAAGGCAGAATTTATAAGAAATGTTCCTGAATTTGTCTTGATTGAGAGTGGTAAACAAGTCAGTAATAAATACCTCTGTATACACTTTATAATTTTAACCCCGTCCTCCCAGCACCAGCAATCCAAACTAAACGAGATTGATCCCTTCATCCAATTACCCGCCGATATGATAAGTTGTGCTATTATTATTATTATTATTATTATTATTATTATTAGCACCGCGTCTTACTACCCGTTCGGGTTGTACGAACTTACGCTAATTTGTAATAGTAGGGAGATTGTGAGATGAAATGGAGGACCTACAGTTTAACGTGGGATCCGAACCACGGTTGAGGCCTGGCATTCCCCACATTGTGATTAATACACGTCTTGTCAGAGGTGAAGGAAGGGTTTGACAATTTGATAAATCTGTTCCGGGACCGAGGATTGAACCCCGGACCCCAACACGGAAGTCCGACACCTTACCCCTGGACCACCAGGTCACCATTTGTGCTATTAAAACTTCTTAATTTAATTAGTCAATAATAATTGATCAAATATTCAAGCTATTATAGATGTTAAGGGTGGTTATGGCCACATATAAATATAATCTCTAGATTTAAAAATGACACCTGGCCACGGGAATCAAACCAGGGACCTTTGACGTAGCACTTCAATGCTCTAACCACTGAACTATCCAGGAGTAATCTCGTGCCTACGGTCATTCATCACTCATATTTTATGGCAGAATATCTGATGGACGCGCGTAAATCGTCAATTACATATTGACGATCGACTAAGATCGTGAGCTATCAGATAACGCAGCCACCTTCGACGCAACAGGGTTTTATGCTAATATTAATATTGATCGCTCATATGTAGATAACTATTTCCGTACGTCCATCACAGACTCTGCCATAAAATATGAATGACGAATGACCGTAGGCATGGAATGACACCCGAGTAGCTCGCCGGCAAGAGCTCCGGGTTAGATTCCCGTATCCAGCTGTTATTTTTCAATTTAAAGAATATTCAGTCGTGGGCGAGAAAATATCAGAAGTTACAAAACCTAAAACAGTGGTCACGTGGTCTAAGGTTTAAAGATCGCCAGATACTAAATGATGGTGACGGAGAGGTTAAGGTTTGAATCTCGGTCTAGGGAATTAATGGTGGTTTTCTACATATTGTGTTGCGGCTGTATCCGTATTTATCCATACTAGCTTGGCTATTTAATCCATAATGCTTATAACATTTGTTTGGACATATTAATAATAAAATAACAAGTTACAGATCACTTAAGTGGGCTGCATGCCTAAGCTCTTAGACGTGTTGCTTACATACATAACTCCAGAAATCCTGCATTATTTAAAAAAATTATTTGCTGTTTCAAAATATGGTTCATGCCAAAACGGAGTCCTTATATTAATAAATAAAATTTAAGTATACGTGCAGCTACTTCGCTTCAATGTGGTGATGATGATGATGATTATTATGTGTTGTCAGTAGAAGTCATAATTTAAACCTAATTAACCAGACTATGTTAACTATAGGAACGATTCTCTTGTCTGAAAAAAAAACAACCTATAATACTGCCGGGAATCCAACACAATACCTTAGATTAGTAGCAAGGAATGCTCACAGCAAGATCAAAGAGTCCGGTCCCTTAAGATAAGTGATTCAACCTCTTATTGATTGATTTACCTTTTTTAAGTAAAGGGAGAAAGAATGTCGGTAGGTCGTATGAATATGGATGTCCGGTTAAGTGAGATAAAGAAGAGCATGTAGGACGAGGTTATTATATGGCCACCGATATACTCGTCCTTTGTGCCTCCCACGTTCTGTCCTCAAGGAGTGATGGACCCGGCCGGCGTCTTCTTCTCCTACGTCTCTGGGACAAGATTCATTAGCTGGCGTTGTACAGACAAATGATTGGCCTCATGTGTGGTAAGGGAATCGCTTTATCTTCGAGTACCCACTACTCTTACATTCTTTTCCGGTGGTCCCATTTGACACGCGGTATGCTCTAACGGGTTGTCATTTGATATCGAGGTTAGACTTCTTTACGATACAAATGTAATGGAACACACTGGTGCCTCCAAGGATGACGATAAAAGAGACATTTGTGTTCCCGTGTCGGCAGCTATAGTAGGATTTTGGTATGTAGAAACATTTAAAAAATACAAATATATTTTGTTCCGGTCTACATTGATAGCGGTGACCTGGTGGTTTAGGGGTAAGGTGTCAAGACTTCTGAGCTGCGGGTCCGGTGTTCAATACTCGGCCCCGGCACAGATTTAACTGATTGCCAAACCCTTTCTTCACCTCTGACAAGACGTGTAATAATCACAACTTGTGAATGTGTGGGATGCCAGGCCTCCACCGTGGTTCGGATTCCACGTTAAGCTGTAGGTCCTCCATTTCATCTCACAACCACCCTACCATTACACATTAGCGTAAGTGCGTTTAACTCGAACGGGTAGTAAGACGCAGTGCTAATAATAATAATAATAATAATAATACATTGATAGCGTTTTATTATATTATTAATGTTATTAAATAGGTTTTTTTATCCCCGCATATTACTACTGGTTTTGTTTGTACGAATATATATAGTAGTTACTCTAATATGGTAGGGATGAGTAGGGAAGCATTTTAGAGGTAATATACCCGCATATGCGTGAAAGAAAAGCGATAAACCATTTAGATAAAACCACCCTCAATAGAACCGACCGGGATTCGAGCACCAATCTCCCCATCATCAGTAGACCAGTCTAACACAAGAATGATGCCTTAGGCTATTCGGCCACAGGAACGGGTCTAAATAGGTATTGATTGATACTGTCTATAAAAATGGGACAACAAGTTGAAATATATGAAAATGGTTTTATTAACTCTTATAGCTGTCAAAACCCACCTCAGTGGCGTAGTTAGCTTACGTACTAGTTTCGTGTTGAGCTAGGCTGCAGGGGACGGGGAGATTGAGGCTCGAATCTCGGTCGGGTGAACTGGAGTGGTTTTCCCTAGATGGTTTTCCACTCTCCCTCCATGCAGATGCGAGTTCACTTCCTCTAAGTTCAACTTTCACAATTCCTAATCCATTTGCAAAATCAGTATTTAAGTGTATAAACCAAACGGGTAGTAAAACGCGATGCTAAAAAAAATTATAGCTGTCAAAAATGTTGCTTCCTATCTAAATCAGATTATATTTGCTTTTATTAATGAATAAAACTATTTAAAGTAGTTTGTTACACACTGAAATATGACATTTAAATGACTTGAAATACTTTTCTTCATTAATAAATCAATATTCGCTCCTTACGAACATTTTTAGAATGTTTTATGAGTGTTATTTATACTCTATTCCTAAACGTCACCTCAGGAAAAATATGCATTTGTTCCATATAGGTCTATATAAATAACATATTTTCTACATATATATGCTTAATATGTGTATTATAAAATTATATTATATATTCATGAACTTGTCACATGAGTTCGGCTATGCGGTTCCTTGGTAAGCTAGTTCTTCCATTAAAAACCTGCTATCGCCATTATTATTAATATAAGTTTCAAAATACAAATTAATTGTAATCCAAAAAATATAATCAATATTGATAGACAAATAGTTGTTGTTTTTAGCACCACGTCTTACTAACCATTCGGGTTATACGCTGACAAATAGTTAATAATATTAAATTTCCTATTTTTACTTTCACTTGACACCCCGGAGAGAAAGTATTGGGATTGACACAAAATCAAATTTGAGATTTTGATAAATATCGACGTTTCACGACCCCCTAAAACAAAATAATTGTTTTTTGCAATGTTGTATATTCATCTTTCTGTACCTTGGGCTAGAGCCTAAACTATTTTACAAATGGGGTTATAACTTGGTATATTGGGGTGTTCATAAGTTTCCCGCGAGGGTTTTTGGAATTAGATATCTAACCCTAAATTTAAGGGTAGTTTACTAACGGGCAAAAAGAGAAAAAAATCGATTTGTTAGAAAGTGATTAAATTTTACACATAGACACTGTTTATTATAATAAAAAAGATAATTCTCATTTCTTAATGAAAATTACTTTGAGGGCAGGCACTTTACGTTAGAAAATTTTTCCAATTTTTATCATTTCTCCTCAACTATTTGAAATACAATTAACCTTTTCATTGTAAAGTTGTAGTACTATTAAAGATACAAATCTTTTATTTGAAATATTTTTTTAAACAAATAATTTCTTAGCTATAGGCAAATAGATATAAGTTACTTTTTAATTCTGGTCTTTGAAAATGAATTTGATTCTTATGCTCTTTGGTGAACAAAGAAATTTCTCCTTTCTCAATTTTTCTTTAACATTATTCCTAGTTCCTAATGCCATAGAGTAAGTAAATAACAGTGAATATTATTGCATTTATGATCTTTGATGTAATGTTTCTACAACAATGTATACGTATTATTTCGTTCCACAAATCTTACGAGTTTTTAGTAAATGCATATTTTAAGATAAAAGCGAGGGGAAGTCTGTTCGGTGCACCGTACCATTTATTTTATCTATTGACCCACCAGAAAAGATTTGTGTAACTACCTATGTTACTGAATAATGATGACAAAATAGTTTAAGACTGCATAATTAGGTGCAATTTGGAACTGAAAAGCGCTGTTTTAAATTTAAATAGTTAAAAGTTAAAATAAAATAACTGAAAAATTAATTAAATCAAATAACATTTTAACAGTAATTTTTAGTTTCTATTTATTTAACCGTGATAATATTACTATAAAATTCCTGATGGAAATCAGGAGAAACGTTGTCGCACAACGTCTTACTACCCGTTCGGGTTATACGCATACGTAATAATTACACTAATGTTTTAGGGATAAGGAAGTTAGAATTTTAGAGGAAGTGTGCCCAAATTTGGGTGAAGAAAGAGTGGAAAACCATTTAAGAAAAACTACCTTAATTAAACCAGACCAAGATTTGAACCTGGATATCCCCGTCATTATCAATCTAGTAGCTATAATATACTGTAAGAATGACGCCTTAGACCATGCGCCTACCAAAGTGGGTACAATGATGTTAATCTTATCTCATAAAATTGAAATAAAAACCACAATATTAATACAAATATACACTAAAATATTGTAGTATTTCATTTTATTTCTTAATTATTTATAAAAAAATATGTAGCCTAAGGAGTAATTTGGAGCTTACTATAAATCATCTCTGGCACTAACTAACCATACATTGCATTAAAAGGCTTATAAAGCATAAATTAATAAAATAATGTTGTACTATGATTTTCCGTGTCCCCCTGTATTGTTTGCCGTGGCAACTTCTCAGACAGTCGGGAATAGCAGTTTGCCTACTTAGAAGGTAGCATCGTCTAAAACAATCTACTATCAAATAGATTAGCATTGAGCACTGTCAAGCCCCTGAGAATAAAAAAAAACCTTTAGCTTGGATGGACAGAAACTATTATTTCCTTTTACCAACTCTAAATAAAAATACAAATTAGAATAATCACATAACCTATTACGCTTAAGCTGACCTCCTCGGTAAGCGAGAAATTCCCGCGGAGGCGTTCAGCTCTAACACAATATTTAATTATATGATAAGTTATTTCAAAATATAGTTCACGCCAAAATAAAGTCAAAATATTCCAACAGGGTCATATAAATTTGAGTTTTACTAATAGAAAAAACGGGGTTCAATCTTTCGGTCCTGGCACAGATTTACCTGATTGCCAAACCCTTCCTTCCCCTCTGACAAGACGTGTTTTAATCACAACTTGTGCATGTGTGGAATGCCAGGTCTCCGCCGTGGTTCGGATCCCACGTTAATCTGTAGGTCCTCCATTTCATCTCACAATCACACTACCATTACACATTAGCGTAAGTGCGTGTAACCCAAACGGGTAGTAAGACGTGGTTCTAATAATAATAATAATAATAATAGAAAAAGATGTGTGTAAATGTGACATTAGCTAATTTTCAGCAAATTCTCAAGCATATTTCCGGAGCTATGAGACTAGGCTTGATGAAAAAGGGCTCTGGATTTCGCCTTCCTCTAACAAAAATCGTACAGTAATTTTATAATAGGCGCACAGCATAAAGTTGTAATATATCTTTCCTATTTACCTTGAGATAATACATTTGGTAACTGTCCCTCCCATATTTCTGATTGGCATGACAAAGGTTGGTTGTAGATGAAGGGCGAAAGTTTAGAATGTAAATATATTAAATAATACTCCTACATTTAATTCACTGCTTTTAAAATAATCTTACCAAGATTTAAATTGATTTAACTAATTACAATTCTAACAAATTAATTTTAAAAGTCTTAGAATTTATATATAGATATATATTAAAATACTCCTAAATTTTATTATCTACTTTTAAAATAATCCTGCTAAGATTTAATTTAATTTAGTTGATTAAAATTCTTACACATTAATTTTAAAAGTGCTAAATTCAAAATCAAAAAAGTATTATGAGGCATAGCCATTTATCATTAAAATGTAATGTTTGAACCAAATCCATCAAACTGTTTCTAATATAGGCCAAGCGACAGAAACGTGGGTACAAACTTAATTGTAAAATCCCCTTTTTTGGGCTATGGAGCACATCAAACCTAAATACTCATCATAATCCTAAGGTGTAAAAATTTCACGATTACAATACTTTATAGTTAAATAATACAAACTTATTGTGTATTATTTTGTGTACCGATGCGTTGTGTGTTATCGATACTCTATTTTTATACCTAATCCCTACTTATAACCCCTCTTATGTTAAATCATTAGTACATAATCTAAAAATTATGCAATTATTACAAAATCTTATATTAGACTTAATATGGCAAGCATGTTTGACTAGTTCAATGTAAACAATAAAATTTAAAAAAATACTAGTAAACTTATCTGTCTAAAAACTTATTTGCATTGGTGACTTATGTCTTGCTGGGCAGCCGCATTGCCATCTGCCAATATGTTTACTATTCTAGACTCATTCGCAAACATAACATACTGTTTATTCGATAATATTTTATTCATCTTTAGGAAATCACAGAATCAAGAGTCTATACCATGGTTTGTAAAAATGACTTTAAAAAAAACTATACACAAGAAGGGGGGGGGGGGTGAGAACCCCAAAACTTTCAATAAAANGAGAACCCCAAAACTTTCAATAAAAAATGAAACTTGTATTTTTTATATTCCTGTCCCCTCAATAAAAAAAAAGAAACAGAAGGTATAGGCAAGGCGTGTTAAAGGCAGGAAGGACAGACATATCATTTTGAAGGTTGTAGCGACGTCGAGTAGAGTCCAGACTGTGATAGCTCGTTTGACCAGTGGCAGGGGGCGGGGGAGAGTTTATTGAAACGGACCGAATAGTGGTCATCTTACCAGATATGGATATATCATGCCGTGGTAAAACCGCGTAAGTCGATGTAAACAAGTTAAAAAATAATAAATGGAAATTGAGAACAGTTTTCTCAAAACTAACTTTGTCTAAAATTGTACAGATTCAGAGAAAAAAAAGTGTTTTTTTTCTCTTTCAAATAAAACGAATTTTAGTAAAACAACTTTTTAAAGAATGCTAGTTTTTCAAAACTTTTCTAAATCAAAATATTAATTGAAAAATAATTAAATTAGGCTTGAGTTAAATTTAACAGAATTATATCTGGTTAAAAAATATCAAATCTACAAAATTACTCAATTTAAATATTTTGGGACAAAGCTAGTTTTGATAAAAGGATCATCAATCTGGAAATCACTTAGTGAACACACAGCTGCTTCATGCAGCGAATTAAAAACTGCGGTCGTTTCGCAAAAGAACCTTTTATCACTTAATTATTTACTTACTCTATGGTATTGGGAACACGAAATTTCATCGCCGCACTTGCAAAAGTACGCCACCTACCTCTTTCTTGAACTAGTTATATCCAGTCCACCTCATTACACCCTATATCCTTCATATCCCTTCTAATGTTATCTTCACATCTGCGTATATGTCTTCTCAATGGTCTCTTCCCATTGGATTTACCAGTCAATACATTTTAGCACACAAATAAAAAATAAAACAGTTCATCCACATAGACAGAAAAGGTCACTAGGATATACATATTGATTGTAGAGCTGTCAAAATTGATGACATCTTTAAGAGTGACAGACACATGATTTGTTGTATGTTTACATACATATTAGCGACTCACTCTGATTTAATAATTTGTAAAAATCATAGTATCCAGTACCTAGAGGCCTAAACCGTTAATTTAATATTTGGCGAGAGTAAACAGACCTAATTTCACCCCATTGGGATTCTAATATGGAACTATTAGTTCACTATGCATGTATCCAACATAATAGTAGCTAAATAATAAGGTTTATAAAATTTTACGGAACTATTAGTACACTATACATGTTTCCAACATAATAGTAGATAAATAATAAGCTTTATAAAATTTATATTTAAGTTCTAAAACGGAGAATATGTTTGTTCAAAAACGTTCTTAATTTTGTGCAACAGAATTATGAGGCCAAGATAGTGAAGGGGCGGTGTAAAACTGGTATTGCAATTATTTATAATTATATACAACTATTTTTTAAAGATTCCCGGATATCTTAAGTTTATTATTATATATTTAATAATCATCTATTATTATTGTACATAATTATGTAAACATGAGTTATAATAGTAACAATATTGACACGGGAGTCAAATTGGGGGTTTATCTTTGCATGCCATTGCTCTGTCACAGAACTATCCCAGTACACCTTGTAATGTGAGTAAAGAATGTCCCAGGATACGAGATGAACCTGCGACAGCTAAGTGGTATAGCAGTGACGCTTAGGTACCGGGCACGACTCCTGTGTGTTTCTACATCGTCAAATATCTCATTTTTTAAAGGATGAAAAACTCAGGTGTGGAAATTTACCAACATAGTCGATAAAATAGTAATAGGTACGATTATATATATATATATATATATATATAAGTGTATACTATCGCTCTATTACTCCCGCATCCATAAACAAATGGTCTAAGGCGTCAATCTCGTATGATCTATTTGCCAGTGATTGAGATAGCATGGATCCAATCCCGGCAGGGCCTCCTAAATAGATCCCTAATATCCTGCTGTGCAAATATGGATACATTTCCTCTCNCTCTGAGTGTATATTTTTTTTTCAATCCGTGCGCGCTATTCACGCATATATCCTGTTGATAGTATATATATATATATATATATATATATATATATATATATATACAGTAATGTGTCTGATGACCTAACAAATATTTCTTTACCCGAATCGGTGGGCACGCAGACTCAACGTCAAGTTCATCTAGTCTTGTTTTATGATGACCAGGAAGTCGGGGCCTGAGTCCCAGCCAGTTGGGGTGGTGTTTTCCTAAACTGCTGTCCATTCTTCCCATATACAAATGCTGTATGTTACATTACCTATACATTCAACTTTTAGAGGGTAATGTACACGAATTTGTAAGAATGGGAAGTAGTTTAGGAAAAAATCACCCCCAGTACACTCTGTTTGAATTCTAACCCCCTCTCATCAGCAAACCAGATAAGATGAGCTTCACATTGGGCCCACGTGACCACCGGTGAGGGTAAAAAATCATGTCACTAGACAGATTTTATTTTATATTCTTGTATCACCCTTATTTGCTGTAAATAATACTTTTCTAAAAATTTCTAATTTAAAAAGTGACCAAATTGGCAACATTTTAAATTATTATTGTTTCTGGCGTTGGCATTGACAGTGAGACGTTGGGTTTCAGATATCACCTAACAACAGCTAAGAGATACTGGTTCGGTTTCCCTCCCCCTGTATTTTAATATTTCCCGCCCCCACGGGAAAGTCCTATATATCAGTGTTGCATTGAGCTGGTGGTATTTTTGCTGACCCTCGCTCTGCGGTACATGAATAGGAAGGGAGGGGGGATGTTCCAAATGTGGTATATATATGATCCTTGTCTTCGGTAGTCGTTTACTTCCCTACATTATCCTTGCTCACAGCTGAGACCCACCCTCAATATGCGATCACTTGCTTCGGTATAAGAAGGAAGGGCGGACGAGGATGGATATCCATCTGGAGACTGAGTCCTCTCGTGTCTGTTCTCGAACGAAATTGAGGGACGTTTGTTGGACATTTGGTCAATAAGACAGTAACCCTGCCAGGATTAACTGTTCCTGAAGTTACAGCTGTCTCTACAATAATTTGAAATATATGTTAGATTATAGCCTTATTTATTAAAACATTTTTTTTTAAATAATGGATTGTTTGGTTGTACCGTAACTTTTTAATAGTAAAAAGACACATCAAAATATAAATAATTTACTTTTGTTTTTTAATTTCAACAATGGGAATATCTGGCTGTGAGGTGGTGGCTAAAGGGGACACATCTGCCCCCCCCCCTAGTGTTTTGAACAAAATAAGACATTATAAAAAGTTTTAAACATAGTTTTTATTACACATTTTTCAAAGAAAACGAGATACCGAGTGGCCGCCATCGTTAGCGATGATAGTGCCAACACTTGCGGATAGAGGTTGGCATAAATGGTCAGCACAACGAGTCTTCCAGCTGTTAATCTTAGTTTTATAAACAGGAGCTGCTACTTATTTATTCAAGTAGCTCCTCATTTGTCCTCACGATTCTGAGTTTGACCCCGATATAGACCCATTGCTTCACAGAAAAATGAGAGAAGCGGCTGGGGACGAACCGAGACCTTTGGATCTGTAGCCAGGAACTCTTACCACCAAACCGTGGAGGCGGTCATGCTCACTTAAATTAAGGATGACTAAACCTTTTGTAAGTAGGCTTATGCCTAAACAATTGTTTCGAATATTGAAAAATTTAGGCCTATTGAAAAGCGTTCAACTCTTTTTAAAAAATATGAGATGCGACGAAGGACTTGAATTTATGTTAATGTTAAACTGAAACGTAGTATTTTGTGGGTAGAGTTATATTAACTAAGTAGTGATTAGTGAGGGTAGAATTAATAATGTGCGTTTCTCCTCAAAATTGGAATATCAGGAATGTCCACGTCTTCTGTGTCGTGCCTTCAATTTTATTTATATACTACTAGCAATCCCGCACGGCGTTGCCCTTGATCCCTTGAAAAATTTGCTAAAAATAGCCTAATTAAAAATCTGATAAAAAATGTAAAAATCCCTCTTCTAGGTGCATTCGGACCCCTTTCCGTCCACCTATATTAAAAATGTCAGATCTCTGCGTGCCGTAGATTTGGCTGGGCACCGCACACAAACAAACACACACAGACACACAGACAAACACTTCCTTTTATTATTATAGAAGAGCTTGTGATCATTTGTAAAACAGTAATAAAGCAACCTCATTAATCATTTAAGATTACCATAAATTAACTAAATTAAATAATAGACGAATATAGATACATTTATTATGGAATAAATGAGCATAATGGTTTCCCATAAAGGATCATGTTCAGCAAGCTATACCACCAGAAGTTGTTTATTTTCATTACGATATAGCTCATGTAAAGGTGATGGATAGTTTATCCTTCGTTATTTAGCTATGTAATAGTAGCTTTATGAATACCCTTTAATATAATATCAATTTTTGGTTTTTAGGGTTTTACACATTTTTTCACAATAGTGTTTTACATTAGTTATATAAATTTTGAGCTCTTGCATGTATCGTTTTATAATCTTAAAATTCCATTTTTTCGGACATCATTCGTTTATCAGGGCAGATATATTTAATTACATGACAAATTTATTATTTATTCTACACCAAGAAGCCTAATGGCTTGATAGTATTGAAATTTTCTACCCCACTTGCAAATAAATATATATATATATATATATATATATA
>CABFOW010004157.1:15230-47437 GCA_902141385.1 Timema californicum | reverse complement strand
ATATATATATATATATATATATACTAGTTTTTGAAATTCTTAGATCTTCTTCAACCCAGATATTTATTTTAAAATAAAATAAAAATACTTTCACACTTTTTAGTTATTTGTAACATTTCTAAAAGGTTTTTTATTTCTATAATTTTGGAAATTTCTTTTCAATTTCAATTTGTAATTTCAAATTTTAAAAATTTTGGAATTTTGGTGTGGTCTCTTTACCATCTTGCCAAATTTCTACTTTTTTACCTCACCGATAAATGTTTAATAGTAATTTTAGTTTTATAAATCTCCATCCCGAACCATTTCTCGTATCCTTATTTTAAATTTTAAATGTTCAATTTTTTCTGGTTATTTGAGTTTGACACATTATATTTAGTAAAATATTTAAATTTTCAACTGTACCTACCAAAACAAATTTTTTCTTCTAGTTTTGGAAATCTTTTGGGAAGCTTCTTTCCATTTAAAGATTCTTAATTTTTAAATTTAAAAATGTTCATACCTTTATTACGTTTTGGGGTGGTACTTACAGCTTCCTGGCAAATTTCAATCTTCTACCACACTGATAAATAGTTTATTCTTTTAGTTTTGGAAGTTTGTAAACCATCCCCAACCCCTCCATGTTACCATCCCCCACTTAAAAAAAAGAGTTTTTTGTATAATTATATGCCCACCTTTCCTATCTTCAATTTGGGTACCAATTGAGAGCCAGTTGATTCAAATTTCAAAGAACCAACAACGGAATCTTATTTCCCAGTCTTTAAAACCCCCAGATAGTAAATTTCTTGAAAATTAAATGAAAATAAAAGTTTGTGAAATTTTTGATACCATTTAGTTATTTACTGGAATTTTGAAAAAAAAAGAAGTTGTGTCTAACTGTGTAAGAAACCCCTGAAAATTGAATCCCAGCGTGATGGAACAGGCTTGGATTTTTTGGACCATAAGGTACAAAAAGTTCTGAAATTTAAAAAAAAATAGTGACCTCTGTGCATGAATATGTGCACCTCGAAGCCGAAATTTTAAAATTAAAGTTAAGTACTTTCCATGTAAGTACAATCATTAAGCTAAAAATATTTCTCTCGGACAACTCCGAGAACTTCCATTAGTTTGTAATAAAAAACTACGTATCTCTTTTCTTGTATCATGTTCAGATAGTATTTTCAAAAAGTAAAAGTAGTTCTATAAATAGAGCAACTAGTTTTCTTTCTATAGCAGCAGTGTTACGTTAGGTGATCGGTATTAGCCCTGACTCTTTTACTTGTGCACGGATTATTTTGTAGTTCATAAACTCTAACACAAGGACAGGCTTACCTGCACCGGCGAGCACGTGGTCTAAATGTAAGGGCAGCCCAGAGTGGGAAGCAAAAGGGTCGGTTTGCGGCAGACCCTCACGAAGTGGGCGCCCCCTCCAACACCCACCTACGATCCCTCAAACAACTCTCTTTTAAATAAACAAGTCTTGCCTCAACCACAAAACACGCGCATTAAAGTTTTAGTCTTATTTTAGATTTTCTAATCCTAGCTCTTTTAAAGGCTGCTGGCAGTGAAAAGATAATAATATTGAAGCTTGATAAGAAAAGAAAACTATTTATAGGCAAATTTTACATGTTAAGTAAATGGAAAGCATATAAGATTCCGCTCTCACAGTGATAAATTGACGGCCAGGGCACTGGATGTTGTGTCTGTTATAGATTCAAGTTAGTTTATAATTTGCGTGTTGACATAATCAGTTTGTTCAAAAAGTGCAAGTTAAATACTCCAAATTAATTATGTGATTACAAAAATAATAATTGACCTACAAATCTTATTGTACGTCCTTAAGAGATTTCCTACTACATCAACCCTAAGTTAACCTATCTTAACAGAGGTTACGGCTACGGTTATGGAAGAACCAACACGATAAGTGTGGACATACATTTGTGGAAAATATCAAGCGTCTAATCAAACCATTTGAAAGTTCAATATTAATTACAAATCTTGTTGGTAAATGTAACAGTATTTGCAGTTAGTTGTACACCTCATGAGATGATTATCAAAATACGTACAAAAATTAATAAAAACAAATTTGTTACTGTCATATCATTAGCAAAATAAGAAAGGTCGAATTGTCCTGTTAGTAAAACATGACGCAGCACAGTTAACAGCTTGTCAGGGGCAAGGGTTTTACATCACGTAATTAGTTGAACTACCCGAAATGAAAAGTAAATCCGCTTGTAAAGACTGATTTATTCGGTCAGATACACATTTAGGTAGGTGAAACTCACACAATTGACTACAAATAACATGTTCGCCGGTAAATCAAGCTTCATATGTATGTATAGTTGTGCTGTAGTGATTCGATTCTGGATTCTATATAAAAAAACTTTAAAATATAATTAAATAACGTGCTATGCCACAACAACGATAAGAGTTATTGTTAATTTGAGCTCTTATATTTCCTTATATAAAGCTGAAAACAAATTTGTTTTTATATATTTTGAAAGTTCAAAAGTGTGTGTCAAATCAGAGCAAAATAAGAACTATATTTGTATGTACAGTACGTTAAAGGAGAGTAAAAAGTCAGTTGGGAAAAACCACCTTCAGTGCACTCGTTTGGGATTTGAACTCTGACATCTTTGTCACAGGAAGAGACAGGATAGATGAACTTGACCATCAGTTCGCGTTCCTACTGAGGCGAGTCTGTGGGTGTTGAAGGTTGAATACAAAGAGAATGGACACTTCCTTAGTTTTGAAAGGTAGAGCAGTCTTACCTCGAAATGTTACAATATGGGCGTATTCTATAAGATGCACCACGGCGGAATCAAGCAAAGTAATGCCGGAATTACGATCAACTTAACTTTCACGTAACGTAACGTCACGTAAATGTGCTTTTCGTGTTTTTAATGGAAGCACTTAAGGTGGGGATGTAGGGAACGCCAGTTAATGGCAGTTTTTTATAGTTTTTTTTTTGCCAAAATAAAAAAAAAATTGCACCAGTAGAAATATAAGAGTTTAATTTTCTTAACATGGTGACATCAACAGTGGTTGAACGTCTGTCATGAGCATAGCGGCATTAGATGATAACTTTTCTCTTCATTTATAAAATTTATTAAATTCCAGGACACCTTGGCAAATTTGAAGAATTGTTGAGGTCACCATGCGAAAAAAATTAAATTCGTATTTTTCTACTGGAGAATTATTTGATTTCGTTTGACCAAAAAAGGTTTTCGATATAAAACCTGCAAAACACCCTTTCGCGTGGTCCATAAATCCCTACCTTAACTTAAAGTTGACGAGACGTTCACCTAACGTTAGAGTTGTCTAGGGGAAAATTTTCAGTGACATTACATTAAGTAATGAAACAAATAGCCGAAGCTATTGTTAATGCATTTTAGAGAGGATACTACCTCAAAGATATCATATTCTGAAAATTGAAAAATGACACCTGGACACGAGAATCGAACCCGGGACCTTCGGCTTAGTACGCAAATGCTCTTACCACTGAGCTATCCAGGATTCATCCCGTGCCCATGGTCATTCTTCACTCATAGTTTAAGGCAGAGTCTAAGATGGACGTGCGAAAGTCGTCAGCTTATAAACATGTGATTATCTAAGATCACAGCCATCAGACAACGCAGCCATTAGCGACTCGGTAGTTGGCAATTTTGCGGCCAATTGACAATTATATATAATTGTACAGGATTGCATATATTAATGAAACAAATAGCTGAAGCTATTGTTAATGCATTTTAGAGAGGATACTACCTCAAAGATACCATATTCTGAAAATTGAAAAATGACACCTCAGTGGTAAGAGCATTGGCGTACTAGGCCGAAGGTCCCGGGTTCGATTCTCGTGTCCAGGTGTCATTTTTCAATTTTCAGAATATGATTACATTAAGTGTATAATGTGGCCCTACTAGCCAAACATTGCTGTGAGCAAAGTCAACGCAGATATTTAGTGCCTACTTTATTATTTGTTTGACGTGTGCAGACAACTTTTTCGGTATTGTTGGTTTGTCCTTGTGTCTCAAACATCAAAATTTCGCGGCCATTTCCTACAATTTATATTGTAGTTCAGTTGCAAGTGTTAGGAGTCTAATCACCCTTAACTGATCGAGCTCCAGTTTAGTTAAAAATTTATATTTAATCGGTCCAAATTCATTGGCCGTGTCTGTCTTAAATTCGTTTAGTTACATGAACGTTAAGTTGCTCTTGATCCCGATACGCTTGTTCAAGGCCGTAGCCAGGAGGGGTTGGGGGGGGGAGGAGTATGGGGGTGTTGGTAGGCACATCCCCCAATTACCGGAGGCTAGTGGAAATTATAAATATTAAACACCTCTAGAAGTTCTATAAAGTGTTTTTTATGGCAACATAACCCCATAACTACTGGAAACTAGGGCAAATTATAAATATTAAACACCTCTAAAAGCTCTATAAAGTGTTTTTATGGCAACATTACCCCCTAACTACCGGAAACTAGGGCAAATTATAAATATTACACACCTCTAGAAGATCTCTTAAGTGTTTTTATGGCAACATAACCCCATAGCTACTGGAAACTAGGACAAATTATAAATATTAAACACCTCTAAAAGCTCTATAAAGTGTTTTTATGGCAACATAACCCCCTAACTTCCGGAAACTAGGGCAAACTATACATATTAAACACCTCTAGAAGTTCTATAAAGTGTGTTTATGGCAACATAACCCCATAACTACTGGAAACTAAATCAAATCTTAATATTGAACACCTCTAGAAGCTCTCTGAAGTACTTTTTACATTAACACGGCCCCCTACTTGTACCTTAATTTTGATATTATGTTAACCGTAAATAAAGCCATATATTTTTTGTTCATGAAATGTCGAGGGGGGGAGAGGGGATTGAATTCTAAAAACCCTCCCACTGACTACGGCCTTGCGCTTGTTACCTTTCACGGCAAACGTAGAACAAAACGTTTATTTCAATATCAAACTAAAATGATAATTCCGGTTCCAATCTTTGTGCAGGCTACTGGGGATGCCCAGCACTCAACACAGCATGACAGACTTCACAGCCGTCACCTACAGAGAAAGCTGTCACCAGCTGACGTACCTGGCACCCAAACAACAAGAGTTGTGCGCGCGCAGCGAAAGAGTCTTGCCGGTACGTACAGTAACAACATGGCACGGCGTGAATAACAGTTTAAAAAAATGTAATAATATTTGGGGCAAACATAGGCAACATTCTACCCTATTATTAATACTATAAGTTCAATCAACTATTGCAAATGTCAAATGTTCTTCCCCCCCACGCTCCTACATTTATTAACGAGAGTTGAGGCTGTGCCTACCCTTTTTGACATAATTTTAACGCTAACATTATGTTTTATGTTTTGTTGGAAAAATTGCCAAGATTGTTGACACTTAGGATACAATTCATATTTCTTAAACAAATATTTCTGGAAACATTCTACAATGTTTGCATCGCTTCAGTGACAGAATGCTCTAAGTCTGCTGATGACAGGGAGACCGGGGTTTGAATCCTGGTGTGGTCTACTATGAGTGGCTTTGCCTGAATGGTTACCCACTCTCCTTCCACAAAAATGTGGGTAAATTATCTCTAAAACCTCTACAATGCCCCCTTCATGACCCCTACTCTATTATCAGTACACACCGAAAAACGGTGTGCGTGTGTGGGACATTGGGCCTTTCGTGGGAAAAAAATATGCTCGTTGTTGATAGTTACACAAAAAAAAGGGGGGGAGTTTTTTTTTTAGGTTAAAGAGTGGTTTCAAAATCCTGTCACACATGATACTTATAAGGGAACTATGATTTTCAAGCAATGAAGATTTTTAAAAAACTATTTACGTATGAGCAAGGAATCATTTCAAAGTTTGATAAATTTAGTAAAACCGTTAGTAAGGAAACGAAACACAAGAATAAAAAGTGCTACTAGCGCCGAAGAAAGATGGATTGCTACTTTTAGCAACAGGACGAAGTTTGGAAGAGCAGACCCGAATTGCGCCAAATAATTGACCATATTTACTTTCTGCCTAAAGTCTCTATTCGTGTAGCACTTATATTTAACTTTCCATAAAGACAGATGTAATTGATATATCTCAATAAATTTCCCCAAAAATTCTAGGTTATTGCTTTATTTTCCTGACATCGCGAAGGCAAAAATCTGTCTAGCCAAAAGTTCTGGTTTTCGTTAATTAACTGAGAAAAAGTAGGTCTAATACACAAATGCAATTTTCCTCCTCGAACTGTTATCTGCAGGCTGGGAGTTGCCTCGGAACTGCACGTGTGTGGTGAACTTAACCCTCAGACAAGAAACTTGGCGGATCATCATCGTTCTAGATAAATCTCTGCGACAAATATCTTCAAACAACACACACTAGCAGTTTCCCGTTTCGACGAATGGCCGGCAGGTCTTACTCCTCTGATATCTGCGAGTGAGTGGTGATTAATAAATATATTTTAGTCCATGGAGCGTAAAGCGGATGGCCTTTTCGATAATTGCGAGTGGGAACCTTTAGGGATAAGGGAGGATACATTTTGAGAAAATGTACAGGAATTTTCCTGTATGGAGAGTGGAAAACTATTCAAAAAATATATTCTCCGTACAACCAACCGGGATTATAACACCGCTCACCCCCGTAATCTTCAAGAATATCAATGACGCCTTGGGTCAGTTGAGCACTGAAGCAATTTAAAAAAAGTGAATAACCTACGTTTATTGAGATTTTGGTTTTTATTAGTAAAATTTCGATAAAAAAAAGCGAAAGTTGTTTGTTTAACAGTGAAAATAACGTGTGTAAGATTTCTAGCTAAGTCTGTATTATAAATATAGACTACTAACTTGAGAAACGTAGCTACAAGAACTAGTTATATTTTTGCAGTTTTTATAGCAAAACATTTTTGGCCCATATAAATAAAATATTGTTTCCGTAAATAAATTTAGTTTAATTTTCTACACATATTATCCTCTAACTATAAACAGTTTATGGTCAAATTACACAATGCCCATGGTGCCCACAAACATTCAAGAACTGTTTTGTTAATATCGCTCGCTTCAAATCCCGTGCAGTACAGTGTTTAGGGCCGATTTTTTGACAAACTTTCGTAGTTTTCTCAATAAGAAAGGGCACTTAAGGAGGCCACCTATCGAAGTGATTAGAGCCATCTCATACGTTCGGAAATCCCATGTTATTCCAAAATATGGTTCATGCTAAAATGGTGTTTAAAAGTATCAACATCCCTCTTACACAGTTAGAAAACAAAAAATTTAAGTCTTGTAAAATGATTTTAGTCGAACTCAGTGCTCTTGGGTTAAAGTGCTCACCTCAGGACCCGTTGTTCATGGGTTGCAACCCAGCCGAGATCAATGGATTTTTCTTGAGTGATAACAATCCGTAGCACAACTTCCTTCGGAAGGGAAGTAAAGCCGTCGGTAGGGATGGGAAAAAGTATCGATACTTTACTTATATTGATATTTTCGATACTAGTATTTTTACTCGATCTCCCCCCCCCACCCCCACCCCCATTACCTTTACTGTTATTAGTACTCACACTCAGGTATCGGATATGTATCGAAAGGAACGACTCTTTGGTTAATTTCACTCATGCTGGGACTAAATGTTTACTGGGGTGGACTGTGAAGGAACAGGAAGAAAAAATGACACTGCGATTGGCAAACAACCTACTACCCCTTCTTTTATCAATGAAAACGCTCGTAAAAAACTAACAAAATAACCTTTTGTAGAGCTCAATGAGCTCGGTCACCTCAAGGATGTCCCAAGCAGACGAAACATAATAGGGCATCCACTATATGAATTGTTTGTCAACAGTTAATAATTAATCTTGATAGAATATATAAAAGAAAAGTGTAGTTAATAAATGGCACCTCCCTGAAGTGAATTATGGAAGTTTTCTTAAGAAGTTGGATAGCGAAAAAGCATTTTGTAAAATTTGTTGTACGGTATTAAAAACCATTATAATTTTCAGTGTTTGAATAAACATGAAAATACAATTATGATGTAAAAGTTGAAATTAGTATTACTATATTAAAAAAATTATTTTCAGATACTTACTGTAATCGATATTTTTCTTTCGATACTTGGACGGTATTGATATTTTTCTTTCGATACCACATCCCTAGCCGTTGGTCCTATGTTAATTGTGGCATGTTAAAACACCCTAGAATGTATGTGAAAATGGTAGACGCTCTCGCTCATAGAAATTCCGTGTGGAAGCCAAAGGGGAACCACCACACTTCCTGAACTCCCCTACTATACGGGATGTCTACCAGATGCTGCAGGTGGCACTAACCAGATGAAGGTCTAAGTGTATGTCTAGCTACCGGTGGATAGAAATAACATTAAACCAAGCTTTGAGTTGTTGACTTAAGAAGAAGATGATGATGCTGATTCTAGATCTTGTGTGAGAGAAAGTAATGCCCATGTTCGCAGTCAGTGGGGCACGGGGCGAGGATGGGGATAGACGAATGCCAGTACCAGTTCCGCATGAGTCGATGGAACTGCACCACGTTCGGCAACACGACGTCAGTGTTTGGCGGGGTGCTGGCGGCCAGTGAGTATCACTACAACATATAGACTTATTACTTATAGTTGTTTGAGTCGTGATTAGTCATAGTTCCCTGCGCAGCATCCTTCTTTGACTGTGAGGCCACCAAGGTTTACTGTTAGACAGTGCATGACTAGCCACGCCCCCTTCATTAGACTTGACCAATAGCGTTCTCTCCCAACCGCATCATTGGCCACATGGTCTAAGTCGTCACTTTCGCAATAGACTCGATTGTCAATCACGGGGGTGGGGGATGGGGTGGGGGTGGGGGGTTGAGATTTTAATCCCAGCTGGGATTACTGGTTTACTACTTAACCTCCACGCAGATTGGGGTACATTTAGTCTAGATGTTATCTTCCACGTACCTAATCCATTAGAGTAAACATGCGGATAAATATCAAGACGTGAAGCACTACACTCACGACGATGCTACAAATAGCAAACGGTTGTGAGTTGCTGAACATATTGGTCCTGCTAACTTTAGATTCTGATACGTGGTCTAGTGGTAATACGTATATTATCTTGCTGGCAAAACACAACAATAATATTCCTTTATCATAATAATTATTGGCCCTTGACGATAATATAAACCGGTACTTTTAGCAGTGGCGGCTCGTAGCTAAAATTAGTGGGGGTGCTGCTTCAGAAAATGTTTAGCCTTTGTTTTAAAATTGTGCAAAAGGAAAAAAAAAATATGTAAAAAGAGAAAAATTATTCAGGAACTTGATAAAATCTTAACCAAAAAAAACTAAACTTTTTTACTTACTTTAACTTAAATTGTTACGGTTCAAGCTTGATCTAATCATTTAAAAATGAAATACATTCTTCTTGTTTTAATTTGCGCAAAAAGTTCAATAGTTTTCTCCTTGATCTCTTGATGAAAATTGAGGAAACTTTTCTCATTGAAAGTACTGCAAGTTCATTTAGTCTCTCTGTTAAATAAAATAACTGAAAAAATTAATCAAATAGAATAGCTGTAAGCAAAATAATAAAATCTAATTCCACACTTGATCACATTCAAGAATATGGTACACAGTTTTTAAGCACATCACACGCCGAGTAAAAAAAACTTCCTTCCACCATCACGCCAGAGCCGGCACTGTGAGAGCAACAGTGCTCTATCTACCTGGCAGTCCCGCCTTCTCACCCATCCGCCTCTTATGTGCGCATGCGCACAACAGTCAAACACCACGTCACTGGCACTGTGAAGCACACAGCTCCATACAAAATTTTTTGTATTTTTTTCATAAGCCGGGGGATAGCTACTAAAGTACTGACATTAAGCTTAAGGAATAAATATTGTACTGCAAAAATAAAGAAAGAATTAAAGAAAAAAGGACTCATTATATTAAATGTTATCGATAATATCAAGTGGAAATAGGGGGTGCTGCAGTACTGCAGTGCCTATAAATGAGCCGCCACTGACTCTTAGCTCAGTACACATAAGAACTACTGTATGAGCTAAGGTGTTGAACTTTTTTACTGCTACTTCTGAAACTCCTTCCTGTGAATGGTTCTGTTTAGGGCGGCTGAGTACAGTCTAAAGCAGGGGTTCTCAAATTTTTTACACTCAATCTTCTCTTAAGATATCAAGTGTAGCTGTTAAGTATCACTAGCATGGTAAATATTTTCAAAAACGTTTTTATAATATAATTCAAACCTAAATAAAACATCCAGCTTTTTTTAACTATTTTATTTTCTGATACAGATTTTGCAGAAGTTAATGAAATTAAAGTTTCATAAACTTCCATACTGATGTTATAAAATTGTGAATTTACATTTATCACCTGAGTTATATGTATATATTATAAAATATTAATTAAACTGCGCAGAATAGAATAATTAAAAACTATGCAACAATATTTACCTGTCCCAGATGGTTCCGATCGGTTGGTTATATTTTTGTGGATTACGGGGCACAGGGGGGAAGTGGGCAGGTAATTAATTTAATTTATAACAGCCAGTATAACTATGTAGTTTTTATTGCCATCATTGCTAAACAAACTATTTTCACAAATATATGTAGATGCAAGCAGCAGTTTTTATTGCTTTATTTGTCAAAGCAAAACATTGTTATTATTTTAATTTACCAGAAATACACCAAGCTGGAGAAACCGAACAATTTACTCAAAGTGTAGGTGGCCATGCTGCACCTCACCTGGAACCCCCTTGTGCCTTACAGTTTGAGAAATCTTGGTACTAGGGACCCACCAATAGGCAGCTTTGGGAGAGAAAAAAACCCATTTCTACAGTTGCTTAAAATATGAGCTTGTGATCAAGAATGGATGCGAAATAAAGACAGTAAAAAGGCCCTGTTTATTTTTGACACAAAGTAAAGTAATTGTTTCGCCTTAGATTGGCCTGCTAAGGACATGGAGATTGGGGTTCAAATCCCAGTCAGGGCTAATAAGGGTGGTTTTTCCTAAATGTTTTCCATCTCTCCTTGCATGTGAAGGCGGGTAGATTACCTCTAAAATTATTCCTTCACTATCCCTACCTCCTTTTAATAATTGAACAGGCAGTAAGACGAGGTGATTAAAAAATTGTATTGAAAATTGTCAGAGCACTAAAGCTAGCAATATCCTCCGAAATGATTGATATGATTCTCAATAACTTATGTTTTATTATGTGTTATAATTAAACCTGTTACAAGGAGATAATGCATTAATAATTTAAGGAAATTAATTAAATTAGTTTGTTACAATTAAAACGGTTTTTTACAAAATCAAGTATTAAGTGAAGTTCATTAACTTAAATAAAATATGTAACGCTATCATTTTTAACCACATACATTGGTGATCTAACTCTACCTCGAACTGGAGACAAGATCATGCTCTTGTCCTACCACGACACTCCCCCCCCCCACCTCCTCCCCCAGCTGCTTTTCTAGTTTCAACCCTTCTTATAGTTTAAAAGTGTGTCTTTATTTCAACATTTTTGCTTAGTTCCACAACATTGATTAGTAACTATAAACAAATTAAGCTGATTATAATAATTTGCTATATTATTGTGAACTGTTTGCGTTTGGCTGGCTTATTCAGGCTTTCAACACAAAGCACATGTTTTTATATAACATTAATATTGCCTTAAAAGTTAATAGATGAAATTTGCATTTTTTCAATTTTCAAGCCAAATTTTCATCGGGAAGGGTGCAAAACAGTCAAACAAATAACTTATATTTTGGCAAGAATCGTGGTACCAGTAGATATTACCCAAGGTGAGAAAACTGGAGTGTTTTGATTCCTCCCAAGATTTTTTGCCTGAGGAAAATGGGATCCCCCCTCCCCCCGTCCCCCGTTTTTCGGGTAGCTATATCTCCAATGAAAATCAAAGTAAAAATCTGAATTTTATATGACAAATACTTATAATTAAAATCTGCTTTTTTTTAACCTTAAAATGATTGAATATCCATCACTGTGTCTCTTTAGTTGTTGATATTAAAAACTTAATTTAGATATATCAGTGTTGTGACATAATGCAAGCCACATGTGCATGTCTGTGCGATGTTTTAGAAAGTCGTGAAGCAGCATATGTGTATGCCATCTCCGCCGCAGGTGTTGCGTATGCCATAACGAGGGCGTGCTCTAGGGGCGATCTGACAGACTGTAGCTGCGACAACAGGGTGCGCACCAGGAAACCCAAGGGAAACTGGCAATGGGGGGGTTGCTCGGAGGTAAGTGAATACCTGCGTTGATTGGCAAAAAGGTGTGCAACAGGAAACCCAAGGGAAACTGGCAGTGGGAGGTTGCTCGGTGGTAAGTGAATACCTGAGTTGATTGGCAACAAGGTGCGCAACAGGAAACCCAAGGGAAACTGGCAGTAGCCTGGAGGTGTTGAAGGGATGATGTTCTAGGTAACAGGGCAGCAATGGCAATATTTCAAACTTTTGATTACTTTTGAAACGATTTAAAAAAAATTATAATTAGAGTTAATAATAAAATACTTTAATAAGCTATAAGCCCTAGACATCGCGGAAGAAAGTAATTAAAAATATTTTAAAAAAAAACTGTGGTTAGTAGGCGAGAGGAGTTGAGTGTTATTTATCTTAAAGGATTTAATGCGTGTTCTTTCTTAAAAAAAACTTCTACTTCCTTACCCGAAATATAAATTCAAGAATGTGAATATGGAATTTCACTTTGTGGAGAATCCAGCCCATATAAAGATACTTTAAGATTTAACTGTGTGCTAACAACAGCTGCTAAGCTGACCCTATAGAAAGGTTTTGATTGTTAAAGCTTGTAATCAAAGTATACACTGTTATCATGATGTTTGCAGGACATCCACTTCGGCGAGAAGTTCAGTCGCGAGTTTGTGGATGTCAAGGAAAGCCGTGATACGGCTGAGGGCCTCATGAACCTTCATAATAATGAGGCAGGACGACGGGTGAGTCGATCAATGTTGGAGTAGTGGAGTGGTCCACTGTATTCACCCCGAAAGATAGCAAGCTTACCTTGACGGGTTACACTATGGTGCAGCTTATAAGATAAGGACCATTCCTTTAATACAGCGGTCAGCCACCTACGGCCCACACAAGATTCAGCAAACAAAGAAAATGTGTTCATAAAAATAGACTAATAACTAATTACTATGAGAAATATAAAGTTGAGTATTTTTTTCCGAACCAACCCACAAATTATTTTTTAACTGATACGATCCGCAATTTCAAAAAGTTTGTGGATCCCTGTCATAATCGGCCAAGGTAAGACTTAAGGGCAAACGGAGGATACTGTACATGCTAACAAAACAACTAATACTTATGAATTTTTTGTACTATCTTTTGAACGATTTATTTGAAGTTGAAATCCTGTTACTTTTTTAACAGTTCATTAATAATTTAAATAAATGTTATTCAATAACATGAACTAATTAGATCAGAGGTTCCCAACCCTGGTGGGAGGTGGATTCAGGATGGGGTTGGAGAGAGGAGGGGGAAGAAGTGTGGGGGAAGGGGTTGAGGCGGGGACTAATTTGGAAATAATGTTAAAAATCAGCTTAGAATTGAAGACATTTTGTATTTCAAACACTTTTCCAAAGCAATTAAGATAATTTTTTCTTGCGGTATTGGCAACACTCCCTACCAGTTGTAACAAATTAGGCGACCAACCAAATATGTAAGACACTTATGCGCATGCACGTGTTTATTTACAAGCATGTACGCCTTGGATTTGCCACCCCTCCCCAATTCACTTTTATACCCTCCCCCCAATACCTTGATACCGTGGAACCTGGATAATTCGAGCTTGAAAGGACCCAGAAAAAATTCGAATTAAATAATTTCTTAAAAGTAATTGACAATAAACACAGTTAAGTTTGCAACCAATCTCAAAAACTTTACAAAACGTATTTGGACATCTTTTCACAATTTTTCAGAGATTTGAAACGGTTTTCCTGATTTAAGTCTCTCAGTCATAGCGTATGATTCTAATTGATTTATTGACTGGAATCACTTACATTGTTGCGACTTAAAAAACTACCTGAATTATTAGATATGCTCCATGGCTTCTGCCACACTCGGGATAGGCCTTTCCTTTTCCTTTTGAACTACTGAAGAATTGTCCTCTTCATCACCAGATTCTCCATCCTCAGCTTGGATGTTATTGTTGAGAACTTCGGAGACTATGTCCGCATCAGTAACTTCACCACACACTGGCACATCTTCATCCAAGCTGACGAAGTCCACATAGGATATCACAGGATCAGGAGTAACTTCCTCTCAGTTGTCAATAGCTGGCACAGCCTCAGTCACAGTTTCTCCATAATTTTCTTTCTTGATAAAGCCAGGTTTAAAAAAAATCTTATTGGTATCAACTTTCACTTGGTCCCACGCTTGCTTACTTATTTTTGAGTCTTGGAGAACGTCAAGTGAAATTTTCTGAGTAAACAAATCTCCAGCAATAATTTTTTTAACCAACAATAGTCTGTAGAAATGTTTTAGGTTCTTAATTATTCCTTTATCCATAGGTTGAATAACCGGTGTCATATTTGGCGGGGAAAAAATAACCTTTACATTTTCCATAAGTGGAACCCTGTTATGAGCAGTGCAATTGTCAATGAATAAAAAGATTGTCCGATTCTGTTTGCCAAACTGTTTGTCGAATTTTTAAAAGCCATTTTTCAAACAGATCACCTGATATCCATGCTTTTATATTTTACTCGTATTCCACTGGCTTAAATTTTACATTTTTGAAGCAACATGGGCTGGCAAATTTTTCAATCACTAACAACGATAGCTTTTCAGAACCATCCATATTTGCTTCAACTAACAGTGTTGTTAGATCTTTACTAAGCTTTCCCACACTGCACCATTCACCTTTATATGCAAGAGTTTGGTCAGGAGAACACTTGTAAAAAAGCCCCGTCTCCTCTACGTTAAAAATGTTTTTTTTTTTGTTCTATGTTATGGATCATTTATTTCAATTCTTTCCTTCCAATTATTGGCTGAACGAACATCAACAGCAACATTTTTCCCACATACAGCTTTGAAGGAAATTCCGTTTCGTTGATTGAATCCATCTAGCCACCTTACTACACTCGCTTTGAAGTCAAATGCGAAATGTTCAACCTTTGCTCTAAGAAGAGGGCCGCTCACTGGGACTTTCTTGTCTCACGCTTGTTTGAACCACCTCAGTACACAGGTGTCCACATATGGGTTTTTCGGTCCTCTTAATCTCTTCCTATCATGTCCACTTTCATTTTCATTGCTCAAATTTTTGTGTTTGTTTTTCAAAAATGTTGAACGTGTGTTAGGGTGAATTCCGAAGGCCTTTGCAATTTATGATTTCTTAAGTCCCTTTTCCACTTCCTTTATCACCGCCACTTTTTCGGCCAAAGTTAATGATTTATGGGGCTGTGGCTTTGATAGTGACATCACTACACACACACACACACNACACACACACACACACACACACACACACACACACACACACACTACTGTACAGTAAGAACCAAACAAAACTAAAACTAAACAACAAAACAAAATAAGCTCCTCCCAAGAATATCGCTACGACTGAATCACTAAGAATAGGGCACGTAACCGCTCGAGAGGTTTGATCTTGACTAACGGAGTATGGAGCTGTACGTGTAAACAAAGATGTATGTGTGAGCGGGGGAGGTGGAGGGGCGTGAAAAAGGGTACTGACCGCATTCCAACGTCACTTCCCCTGTTTCCAAAAATAGAAAAACATGGCGCCTCAACTAGAAGTAGGAAAACAATACAGCACAGTACATTACAACTTACTAAAAGTTCGAATTAACCAAAACCAAATTCGAATTATCCACGATTTTTAATATTGTTTTAATACAAAATTCACAAGACCGGGAGAAAAATTCGAACTAAAGACGATTTTGAATTACGGAAGCTTGAATTAGTCAGGTTCCACTCTATAAAATTGTGGCCACATACAATGCAATCGAATTTTCAACTCTGATGATTTTTATCAAAACTAAACAAAGTTGTTGGATTGACGTGGTGAGTGATCTGCAGTGTGCTCTGTCACACATCAAACCCAATATTTAAGAGCTGATTAAAACAAAACAGTGTCAACCATCACACTTTATTTTCAGTCTTTTTTTTGTCCCAATTTTATGCGATTGTTAGTGATTTTGTATGAAATAAAGAAGTGACTAGAAAGCATTTTTTAAACTATCCAAAAAATACGGGTTGGGGAAAAGGGGTGGCGTGGGAATTTGATGATTATCAAATGTTAAGGGATCACCTGAAAAAGATTGGAAACCACTGGACTAGACAAAGCGAATAACTAAAATAACTTTTGCAGAAAATGTGATTTATCAGGCAGACGCAAGTAAAAATCTAATTTCTGATCCTGTCATGGCAGTCAATCTCATTGCCTAGTGAATATTTTGTCCACATACTGCACGGGTTTCTCCTCCACCGTTGTCATGGGAACACAATGGTAGCTTTTATGAGAAAATCTCAGAATTCACTCGGTGAATTCTTTGCTTAACGGGTTGCAGCGGTGGTTCTGTAGGACTAATTGTTTACAAGCCTTGATTCACTTTGTTGAATAGAATGAGTTCACACACTTTTATTAAAATAGGCTTTTAATTAGTTTTAATTCGTTTGTCTTTGGAGTCAATCTAGAATATACACCCTATGTGGCAATCGATCTATTGATCATTCGATTCTCATCTACAGTAGACACGGTGTTTGCGACAGGGTTTGGTAGACTCAATGGTCTTGAATATCAATCTAACAAACTTGAGGGGTTTTCACGCTTGCTTTATCACTGCGGTATTCTCCATTCCATCCAAATGGCAGTGCTTCCCAAAAGTTGGGAGGAGGGGCAAAAGGGGCAGTTTGTTCCAAGCCTCGATAAATTTCTTTTAAAGAAGCAAGTCTTAAGCAACCACAAAACTAATGCATTATTTTTTTTAAATATCTATAGTTTGGTTCTTTTAAGATTGCTAAAAATCAGGTATATATCAAAGCAAAGGTAACAGTGCAGACTCAAGGTCTCACAAACTGTTGCAATAAAAAATATATTTTCTTTTGACTAATTTTATAAAAACAAAATTTGGTCATTTTTGGACAGAAAATTTATGAATAGGCTGAGGATAAAACATACGTTTACTTTCAAAATTTTGACATTATTTTGTCCTTATCAATATTAACTAAAAACAAACTAAATAATATCAAATACTATTTTTATTTTTTTCTAACAAATCTAATTCATTGCGATAACAATATTTACTTATTTAAATAGTACCGCTAACGGTTAATTTTGCAAAGAAAAAATTATAATGCTGGAAAGAAAAACATTTGTTTAATTTTGGGGCATTCCTTTTTTATAGTCTAAAACCTCCACAACTTTAAATCCGGCCTTGCTAGCAGTTTAAAGATAATAGTATTGAATATTAATTATAAGAGATTTTTACTTTTTTACAAGCACATCTTAAATATCTACCAAGTTAATAGAAATCGCAAAATGTGTTGTAATTATTTTGTAGGAAAGAGACCCCCAAAATGTAATTACCGCAAGACCCTTGCATTCTCTGGGCAGCCCTGCTTCATATTAATGTGGCCACATTTGCTATAAGCTACACTCTGAATCTCTACATCGTAAGATAAGTCATTCATCCTTGTTATTGAATTTACGGTGCTAATAATAAAACAAAAGCAAAAGACACACGAGTGTGACATTCACATGTGTGTGCGCCAGTCCATCAGGTCCCTCATGCAGCGGGTGTGCAAGTGCCACGGGATGTCCGGCTCGTGCAGCGTCAGGGTGTGCTGGCGCAAGTTGCCCCAGTTCAGGCAGGTCGGAGACTCACTGGCGGCTAGGTTCGAGGGGGCGTCCCACGTAAAGGTCGTCGAGAAGAAAAGGCGGCGCATCAAGAAGCTGAGGGCTGTCAGCCGGGATCTCAAGCAGCCCAACAAGACGGACCTGGTGTTCCTGGAGGAGTCCCCAGACTACTGCGAAAGGAACGAGACGTGAGTAATAGAGCATGTGTAGGTACCATAAGAAACGTGTGTCTCAGCGTTGCCAACTGTATGATATTGATATTACTTGTGCAATAACCTCACCACCTGCACAATCGTACAATTCTACATGATTGTGTCACCATTTGTGTATCAAGCACCTGTTTTTTTAAATACATACTGGAATCTTGTCGAGCAAATTACAATCCATGTTAGGTCCGTGTTCTATTGCTTAAGACTAGAAAGTTGGTAGCTCTGGTTCTCTGCACATGCGCTAGATAAGAACAAAAAATACAGTAGCCCCATGGCTTCTTTGATGCTGAGTGACAGCTCACAACTGATGGCTTTGAAAAGTTACCAGACCAAATTACGTATCCCTACGCCGAACGATATGAGCTGCAAAAACATGTGTTCAGCAGCTGTCACTTCTGACAGTCAAAATTTAGATATATACCTAAATGTTGACTGTCAGAAGTCAGCTATAAACTGTCAAGTCAGCACCAAAGACTCCATGGGGCTACTGTATGTATCCAGACGAGCCTCTGTGTTCCCTATTAAAATCCATACACAGTGAAGAAACGTAATATTTTAGAAATCTTTACCAGATACATACATGATACATCGTAAAACAACCCTATATCCTCCAAATCTTTAAACATAACTTTCAATTTTTTTATTTATCTAAAACTATTAATTTCCTTTGTAAATCTAAAAATGGACAAAGATTCACTTTTTCCAAAAACATAATAAAAATTGGCAATTGTTTGTCAATTAAAGAATAGACATACAAACTAGAATTATAGCTTATAGGCATTAATTTCCAATTTGAGGAAGTGAATTTCCAGCTAAATCTTACCCGGTACACAAAGTGACACGCAGAAGAAGAAAAAATGGCTTTATTGTGCTCGGTGGTTTATTAAAACCTGTATAAAATAACCATACTCCAGACTCGGTGACATTCGCCCTTTTATTGTGCATCTCAAGAATTGTAACAAAATGTTATGCATGCTCAACCCAGAGTTCCCAATAGGTTTTGTTTCCAGTCTAATTTGTGGAAATGCTTGACTTTATGCTTTCCATACTGATATTGCCAAGAGTGATAACTAAGTATTTGTACATTCCCACTATATAAAATGGCTCTCTCATGATTAAAAAAAATCCTCTCACTTTTAACTTGTACCAAAGGTTGCATTAAATACTATCACACCTCACCACTGCACATACTTATTAATCTAAGTTCATTGGCCACGTGCTATGTTAATCGAGGCTATCTATTTTATGACAATTAATATGTACCTGACAAATATGCTCACGTGTCTGTTTCATTCCGTGAATTATTCTGTATCCATGCACACGTACAACCAGGTCGGTATTAAAATCCCTTCAAGGAGCACTGAGGGCCGTATGCAAGAATTCAATGGCGGCGGAACGATTTAGAACATTTTTGCTAATAACACTCCACTAGCCATAAACGGATAACTTTATTAGGGCACGATAAGAACCGTTCTAGCATATCGGCCTAAGTATTTACTCACCCGCAGCGGTGGTCTAGGCGTAGAGTCGTTAGCTCACAATCCTTTATTAACCGTTGACGGGAAGGTCAAGGTTCGAACCTCGGCTGGGTGAACTGAGGGTGGCTTTCCACAATTTTTTATCACTGCGATTTTTCCATCTTCACTCAACCCCCTCCACGAAAATGCGGGTTCACTTCCTCTTAGTTGCCTTCCTCATCCTTACCCCATTAGATTAAGCCGTTAATAGCCCATGTGCTAATAAACGTAACAATTAATAAGAAAACTAGGCCTGACAGAAAGTTCTGGAGTTGAGTATACAACATATTTTTTTGAAGCGGTTGACCAAGTTAATGTGGCCGTTAAATGTTTTTGTTGGTCGGTATGATTGTGTCTAACGAACATCAAGTAAATTGGATCAGTATCAAGAACATTAACCCGTCTAGCAAGTGACAGGCTAGGATAGGTGGGCATACACGATCAAACATACGCTTGAATAAACTTTGATAAACGTTACGGATCAATGTAAATTCAATCAAGCATAATATATCTGTATGGTAATAGTTATAATACCTCAAGCATAAGCTCTTCTCACACATATGCTTCGTTGTTTGCCGTACACTTTATGATAAAAACCAAGTTAACCAACACACAATCACATCTAATAAAATGATACCATACTCGCAGAGGTCTGAAACCAACTGCTTGGTGCATGCTCAATCACTATTATTTTGGCGCGATAAAGTTTCGTTGTAGCGTTCTGCATGGCGCACGCACCAACTAAGAGTCAGCGCGTAATTTAACAATGATTCAGCTATAGCTTCATTCAAATTGTCTTAGCTTTGGTATAGAAACAATTGAAATATAACATAGCTTTTCGATTTTCCATAATTTATATAGGCCACACTGGGATCTTTATAGCACATGTCAGAAGGGTAAGGGAAGGAGGCAAAACCTTGCTTTGCCACTCTTGCTTCTATAAAGGGGCAATGCCCCGTGTGCCCCCCGTTTCACCGTCCCTGCAAGATCTCCCCTAAGTGGATGCTAAGTGGACATCATAGGTTAAAAGGTGGAGAGATAGTGTGCTCGGGAACACACTATCGGTCCACTAAGCCTTCACTATACGTACGTTCTTGCATACCACCCTGAGTGTTTTTTCACATACTTGAACGAAACTAATGCGGGTTCATTTCCTCTAAACAATCCATATAATCCCTTTTTGATAGGCTAAAAACCTTGTGTTAAACATATTCATTAAAAAATAAACCTACGTCCTGTTTGAAATTTGCATGCGTATAAATTATAGGTCTACTTTAGTGATCTCTGGGTAAAGTGTTCGCCTTATAATCCGATGTTTGTGAACTCAAACCCAGCTGAGGTCAATGGATTTTTCTTGAGCGATAAAAATACATAGCACAAATTCTCTCGGTGGGAAATTAAAGCTGTTGGGCCCATGTTGGTTGTGACATTAAAAGAACCCTTGAAAGTATGGGAAAATACCTTTCCTGGCAAAATTGGTAGGCAACAGGGAACCACCACACCCACTGAATTCCCATAATAATGGGATTCACACCAGATGGTGCAGGCATCTCTAATCAACCGACTGCATACCAAGCTTGAGATGACTAGAAATCACATCAAACCAACTTTCGGGTTGTTGACTTAAGAAGAAGATAGATTATGGAGAATAGTTAACTTGTACAGTCATGTCAAACAAGGTTTGCCCCGGCAACAACCCATAATTTACCATTGCATACCATGTGCTCTTCCCCAGGAAATCAAGTGCCTGTATTTGTTCTTGGTGTTACAGACTGGGTATCCTGGGCACTCGAGGGCGCCTGTGCAACCGCACCAGCTTGGGCCTGGATGGCTGCAGACTACTGTGCTGTGGTCGGGGATACCAGACGAGGGTCAGAGATGTTGAGGAGAAATGCCGGTGTCGTTTTGTGTGGTGCTGTAACGTAGTGTGTGAGAGGTGCCGCTACAAGAAGGAGGAACACATATGCAACTGAAGTGACTTGAAAAAAAACCCAACAGAAAATCACCTTCCCCTGATTATTGTGATATTAAATGATTTGTGATTGTGTTTGTTCAATTATCTAACTATCCTCTCTGTGCATCTTCAAAGGTTGTCATACATTAAATAACTAAACAAAGGAGGCCAGTAATCTTATATTTAAAAATAGTTTGAACCTTTAAGATGGTTAACTACGCTATGAGACATAGGACGTTTTCTAGTTGAGGAAATAGTTTAAGCCATTTCAATATATAGTAAAAAAAAGAAATATAGACAATTTATTTCTACCTAAAAAAATATATTAATGATTTCAAACATTTAAATGTAACATAACAATGATAATTTTTACTGATCCATCCAAAAGGGAAGCTTAAACGAAACACCACTGAGCTATCTAAGTGTCATAAAGTGCTTAAGTTTATAAAGACTTATCTTAAATAATGAGTGACGAACAATATTGTAAACAGAATGAGCAATGGATAGAACCACACCTGTGGGCACACAGACTAAGGGATCAGTCTCGTTAGTATAACTTGCTGGTTATGCGGAGGCGAGGGTTTGAATTTTAAATTGGATACAAAGAGGCTTTTTTTTCTAAATTCTTTCAACTCTTTTCTACAAACAAATACGGAAACATTTCCTCAAAATTCTACCTTAATCATTCCTATCTCTTAAGTGTGAATATGCAGATAACTCATAAGAGTAGTTAATAATATAAAATAAATATATAATAATGATATGTTGGCGGTAGACACTTGACACTAGAACCAAAAGTCCTTCATTCAATTCTCATGCCAAGTTGTTTTCTCAATAAAATTAATTTCTTTGATATTTAATATTTTATCTCACATGATTAAGATAGTTAATCTTGTAAGAAATAATGAATCTAATGGTATAATTTAACGTTGAATTGTATTCGGCTGTTTAAAATGAAAAGAGTTTGAGGACATTGACGTATTAATCAACACGATAGATTTTCAAAATATTAAACTTAATGTGCAGGAAGAATGGTAACTTAGTATGAATCCTCGCAAATAAAGTGTGTTTATATTAAGGAATGGGCTGATTGAGCTATTCAATACCTCATTTCCACCGGTTCTTCACTAAAGAAACATAACCGATTTTGGTTCTTAGAAAGTAGTTTCCTTGGGTCTTAGTTATTATTCTGAAACAAATTTTTAATATATATACATACATATTTTGTAGTTACCCATGTTACAGAACTATGAAAACAACAGAGACCAAATGGTTTTGAATTAATTTGTGTGATTAGGGGGATATTGAAACTGAGAACTGAAATAATAGAGTTGGCCCCAATCTAATTTTAGAACAGATCCCACACTAATGTATATGTTAATTCAATATAAATGTTTCAGCGTTATACTACTTAATTATCCAATGTACTTATTCACTAATTTATATCTTATTAGATATTTCTTATAACCACTTTTGTATGAATAAAAATAAAATAGTTTCATTACAGTATTTTTTTCTACAAACAGTATTTTCCAAGCACAAATTTTTATCTTGAATCTCATTATTCAATTAAATGTTTACTTATTTTTATCCAACAGCTTAGATAAAGCAATGTAGGAAGTTCCTTTTAAAGTAGATTTGCCAGATATTGCAGCCATATCTGACAAATGCAAAGGTTTTTAGTTATACTTTCATTATAAGCCATACAATTTGGTTTAAAACAGTCCCTTTTAACAGCTGCTGTTTAGTTTATAGCAGTTGTAGATATGCCGTACTCTGCCTTTGAAAACGCGAAAGTAAATTTTGTAACTTTTACAAATGTCAAATAGAGTTCAATAGTTGGCAAAGAAATTTGATGTATTTATAAATACCTTCTGTACATGCAAGGTAATATGCTTTCCTTGTGTAAAATTATTTTGTTTTTTTATGTATTTAAAAAAATATTATGTATCAAGGTCTTTGCAGTTAATGTAAAATATATGGATGCAGCATATGTAAATGTATATCCTTAGTGTTAATTGTAAATAGCTTACAAATATTATTTTAAAGCCAATAAAACATTATTTCAAATGCACAAGTTATAACATTATGGTTTCCGAACCGTCGAAACACACTCCAGTGTTGATCAATAAACTGCCAAATTTTTATGCTATTCCATTATGTAGTTTCAATTCTTTGATATATTTAACTATCATTTAAAGTCTTAATGCAAATTCTAATTAACGTTGATGTAAGACATTTACATATTGTATAGAGTATTCTGAAGAATAAATACATAGTTTTTGTTTCACAGATTTCTGACCAAATAAAAATATCTACTTATATTATCTTTATGTTTTGAGTCAAAAAAGTTAGTTAGAGATTATATAGCCATTTGTTTTTTGGATTACTGCATACATTTCATGCTTAAAATATTAAATTCTAAGAGCTCTGGCTGAAAGTACAGAAAATATTTAAGACTTTGCTTCTATGGATTCCATAACGCTGTCTATTATTGACTCATGTGCAGCCATAGACTATTCAAAAACTGAGTAAGTCCAATCCTTAGACATTATTGGTCATCCTTGAATGACTCAATTTTCTCGCTGAAAAAGTTTGTTATGCTAGTGTGTTTTTATTCGGAAAGATATCTACAACATTGGTCATGCAGCCTAAGGTGACAAGATCACACTAAACTGTACTTCTAATAAAAAGGCAGAGGTTCAAATAGTAAGGTTAGTTGGGGATGGTTTTCCAAATGTGGTTCATATTTGTTTTTACCATCCTTCTTAATTTTAATGTGGGTGAACTTAATCTAAAACCAGCCTTTCTAACCCTACTCCTTATATTATACCTTTAGTAACCTTGGTGTTAAATGTATTACTAACACAGACAGTGGAAGATTCAACATGCTTTTATTTATTCATAGAGTATTATTTATTTATACCATGTTACTTCTTTAAAAAACTAACAGGATTGTTTATTACCAAACAATACGAAGAAAAAAGCTTTGTTCTTCCTGCATCTTACTGTGGATTCACACGTTTGACGAAAACAAGCGCAAAACATAAACGAGGTCACGTGACGAGCTCTAAGCCAATCACGTTTCCTCCTCATCAGCGTGAGCTGTTCTGCTAAAGTTCAACTCATTTCTACTTTATCCGCCCTGTTTGAGATCTTCGGCAAGGGAGAGTTAATCAAATCTCAAACTTAAACAGCTCAAATCAGCGCACATGCGCATTTGATAACGCATGCTCATGCATTGTACATTCAGAAGCAATCAGACAACTTTGTTGGCTGTTGTAAGGCGAGATGAAATAACCTGTTAATGGAAAGTGTGTGTATCGATCTATTGGATTGTGCGACACGACACAGCACTATAATCATTTGAAAACGTCCACCTGGAGAATGATATAAAATAAATATCTATCCAACAGAAATTAAAATATCTTGATAATCAGCTGTTCAAGTTTGCATTGCAAAGAATCATGGGTAAACACACAGCGTCTGAGTTATTACGCCACTCAAACAGATTCTGGTAATTTTATCTCATATATCTTACAGATGAAGAACAAAATTATTTCAAAATCAGGGAAGAATTTTTTCAAACTGTCTTGAAAAACGATGGGGCAATGAAAAATTGCAGTCTTTTCAGCACAAGCTACTATCAGTCCCTAGCCTTGAATCTTTTTTTATTTTTATTATTATTATTATTATTATTATTATTATTATTATATATATGAGAGAGAAAATAAATTAAAAATACCACAAAGTAAAAAAGACAGCTTGTTTCATTAATGAGGTGATATTATTTTGATAAAATTGCAATAATGGTCAAATCATGTTAAAAATATGAATTATTTTATACAGAAAGAAAAACTTGTATGCACTAAACTGTTTTTAAACAGACACACACATACAAACTCTTCGTTTTACTAAGCTTTATTATAAAAAATTTACAGTAGTCTTAACTTTGAATCATACAAATTAAACACGTCTCAAGGTCTAAGTATCGAGATCAGTGCTATGGTTTTAAATAATGGTACAAATCTACATTAATTTGTATTAATCAATAGTCCTTTAGAGTTGTTATTTTGTAAATAGTTTAGTGGCTATTTTGATAACTGTATATAGAGCAATAGATTGTACAGCAAGCTCTTCAAAAAATGTAATTTTATTATGTTGATGTGAACATAAATTGTGTTTTTGTGCTTAATGTGCTAAATGTTTGTCTTTTTTTTCTCTTTATACAAAATAAATAAACATTATGCATTTTTTAGTTGCCACGTTATTTTATTTTTTTGTATATACTACCTAATGAAGAATACCCTTTGAAGATAATTTAAAGATTATTGCTTTATCAAAGTTACGACATCACCATCATCATCATCAAAACCTGTTTCCAGTATGTGGCTAGGTTAGTTTAGGTAAATGCCTCCACCTTCCTCTTTCATCCCACCATTGTTCTCCACTTATGTTAAGCCAGGTGGGTTCAATAATAAACTATAGGATACTCTAACCTAAGTCTTTTTCCTCTATTACTGTAACTCAAACTTTATTCAAGGTTTTATTTTTGATGTGTGCTGAACTTATACATCATGAACAGTTTCCCACCACTGGCGGGGACTGTTTGGAATTTAAGCCTCGCCAACGTCTGTCTCCTTACCACCTTACCTCTCTGAACTCTTTTCGGCTACCTGTCTTCTAGGCCTCCTACCCCCCACCCCCTTTCCCAATTCTTTCCAACCTATTCTTTGGTATCTCCTCCATTCTCCTACCAAGGCTGTACCCCCTTGATCGAGACTTCTATATCCTGTCCTGGCTTTTCCTTAACTGCTGGTCTTATTCCCTATTCATGTTGAGGATTATCAAGATATTTGTTGTATAAAGAATATATTACCTCAGATATCTTTGAGTTCAGTTTGATTTTGTATTCTCGATTTAACTTCATGCGTAGCTTCTTTTCTTGTTTATATTTATGTATTATAGTAAAATTGAACTGGATTTGAAGTTTTTATTTTTAACAATCCTCTATTCTATCCAGATGATTGATTAGAATGACCTTGAAATTCACTCTCCTCATTTTGATGTAAGTCAATGGGTTGGATACAGTCAAATTTTCCCAGGAAGGGCAAACAGAAACTTTAAAATTGAAATGTCAAGTCATTTGATCTGAACCTGTTACTTTTTATGGACAGAATTAATGCATATAAGATAACAGAAACGAAATAGTAAAATGGTATCAATGTTTACCATAAAAAAATGTTATTCCTCACTTCGGGGTAGCTGGTTTATTTCTAGAGGTCCAGTCTCCTGGCGACGTTGGAGGCTATACAATGGTCTAATGGGTCTTGTGTGTGTGGGGGGCGGGGGGGGAGGGTAATGGTGCGTAGATGGTAGCCCTCGGGGCTCAAAGGAGGAGTATGTGGGGGTCGGGTGGTTGGTGAATGAGAAGGCAAGGAGAGGAGGGAGCGAACTTAGGGGTAGGGACTTTGATCAGCGTTGGGGTGTAATGGGGGCGTTCGGGGTTCCTGATGTCTTTCGGGCAGTAAAAGATGTTGCGGACTACTTATTCTTCAGGTTCTTATCTCAGTGGGCCTTGCTGGAGGGGTGGGTGTAGCCCATCCCGTAGGATCACCGGCAAAGGGTCAGGGTCGGACCAAAGGAAGAAAAGGAGAAGGGGAAAAGGTCGGTGGGAGGAGTCCCGGCAACTAGTGTTGCAGTGGGACGGAGGTAGGTCCGGGCAACGTATGTCGCGGTGGGACCAGAGGAGGTAGGGAGAAATAGAATTATAGACAGTATGCTCTTATGATATTCAACCATTTCTGCTCTTTACTGAATATTCGCTCTTTTGTGAAAGGTGGCGTACCAAGGTTTGGTAGCCACTAAATTCTGAGCAAAAGTCAAAGTCATAGTAGCATGTTCTGATGCTCCCTGAAGGGGAGCACGAAAGCAAATTCCAACACGTATCGACCAATTAATCCCACCGTTTGGTATTCGGGACATTATAAACTAACGGGTTATCGCATTTCTCGAAGGCTCTGAAACAAAAGGAAATAGATATAANGCTCTGACACAAAAGGAAATAGATATAAGTGGGGGGGGGGGGATTATATTTTCAAACCAAATAAGGGTTTTTAGAGCTACGTGGGGAGGAGACACTACTCTATGGGGATCTGGGTGAGAGCCTCCCAAATCACTGTTTTACACTTCTCACTTATCCGAGCAGGCCTTTGGGACGTCAGTGGTACCCTCCATAGTCGATGACGTAGTTCCCAAGCCCCTGGTGGCACCGGGAAGCCTGTCGTAGAAAGACTGTGCCAGCTTTCGAAAGTGGTCCTTAATGGTAGGCATCTCCAGATACCGGTGCAGAGTCACATTGCAAACGTACCAGGGTGCGTTAGATTTCTCTGGAACGCCTGCACCCTCCTTATATACGTGTTCATTGGGTGACCCTAGGCGGGGCATGCATAGTCGAGGATCAGCCTGAGCAACTGCTTGTACTGTGTCAGACCGTACCGTGGGAACAGGGTGCTACGTCTGTTTAGTAGTGGTCCTAGGATTCCCAACCTGCGCCTCACCCTGTTCAGTCTCTTGGTGCATTGTAGCCACCATGTCAGCTTAGTGTCCAGCGAAAGTCCCAGGTACTTAGCACTGTTCGCCCATCTGATCTACCCTCCAAACAGCTGGAGTAGGGCCGGCCTGTGGATCTTTATTTTCCACGTGAAGAGTACTACACGTTAATAATTGTCCTCCAGGTGGTCAACCACTCCTCCAACTGCGCGCCTGGAGTCAGCTCTCCACCAGCTGCCTTCAACTCGACTCTACATCTAGAGCAGTTTCGTCCACATACAGTGCCATCTTGGTGTCTGGGGATTTGGGAATGTCGTTCACATACAGACTGAAGAGAACAGGGCCCACAAGGAAACCCTGCGGCACTCCAGCCCAGATGAGCGAAAGGTTCCCGTGTTGTATACCCTCCACTGCTGCCTGGCCTTGTCCAATAGGAGAGAAAGGAAGCATCCCATTGGCGCATAAGAACGGGAGAGAAAGTGGCTGCCGCACGAGCCAGTAGAATAGGGAGGAATGTTTTCATTGGCGCGGAGTAAAGAGTGTAGTGGCACAGGCAGTAGAGACTGTTGTTAGCGTGGTCTGTGCAAGTGCGTAAAAAAATATGTGAAGCCAATAAGGGCCGAACAATGAGGCACAACAAAATATGTTTGTATTTCCTATTTAAAGCTCAAGTTACTAGTCAAGAAAAATGGTACCAAACCATTTGACTATAAAATGTTTTAGTGGTGGTTTACATTTTTTAAATATAACAACTTGTACATAATATTCCACTTCATTAGTTTGCTCTCCCAACACTAGCACAATAAACTTACATTATGGTGCCCCATTTTTTCTGAAACTCAAAGTAAGAAATAGAAGAGGGAGAGAAAGGCTCGTATGACTGACCCCCCAACCCACAGTAATTCCCTTTAATGTATATCTCTATAAGAAAAACCTCTTTTCACTTTTTGAGGTATTTTGTAATTGGAAGAAGGTACAGGAGAGATGGTTATAAAACATATAAAAGGAAACAAACACAATATGGCTTTTGCAATGAAGAGTAGAACACTATCCCTAGGTTTCATTCTATCGGAACTCATCAGGAGAAAGTGTGAAACACTTAACGCAATTCCAAAAGAGGAAACCAAAAAAACACAAAAGGGAGTAGAAGGAAATTGATAAATTATCATAAAAACATGTAAAAGGAATAAATTACATAAAGGATAGTAACATGAAATGGATATTGGATGCGAATACATCTCTTTAGGCCAAACCTCTTTTTGCTTTTTGAGATATTTTGTAGTATATATTTGATGAACGTTACAATAGACCCGTTTTCCCCGTGGATTAAAAAAAATAATTTTACCCATAAATAGATACAAACATAAAAAATCCCATATATAAACAATTCCCCCAATATTTCTCCCCCTAGCCGCCACTGCAAGGATATTTTAAACATCATGTGCTGTACACCCTGGGAAACAAACTCATTATAAGATACCCGACTCTAACTAATACTTGGCTGGTTAATCAGTCAGTAAGCAGTAACACAAATAAAATCCTTAGAAAAAGAGATACCACTGGACCTAGGTTAGATACCTTAAACAAATTATGAAGATTGACTCCCAAAATACCCCTTTCTCACCTGTGTCCTATTCTAAGTATAAAGCCTAATACCGATTGATGAAGAAAAGCACATTATGGAAACTAGCACAAGGAGGACCGTATCCATAGGTTGGGAACCAGATAATGTGGAACCATGATTAACAATGCACGCTACTTTGTGAATTAATTTAAAATAAACTCTGTGTTTTGTATAGATTATACTAATTAGTATTTTAACATGTGTCTTTGTCTTCCCTATCTAAAGATGTCTGAGCAAAATAAATACTAAAACTTTTTTTTAACAATGATGAATTTTATTTAACAACACTTGATAATAATATGCTATCCATTTAATAACATACGAAGTATTAAAGTGGTTTTATACATGATTTGAAATAAACGTAAAATTAAATACATTTAAAGTTGCTATTTTGTTTATCAGTGAAAGAAAATCATAAAAGAAAAGTTCAAAACTTTGCAAAGAAATTTGAATGATTTTTGATACCACATGTCTTGTCCAGTTTTATTTAACCACTTTAAAAAAATGTTAGGAATATACTTTGAAAAAAAAATCCCCAAATTTCATATTTGTATCTCACGGTACAAATGAGGACTTAAATTCTTTAAAAGTAAAACTACAAAATTTAAAATCACGAGTCGAAAAATGTTTGAGGTAAGTATAGTGCAATTTTTGCTTGGGTTTGCTAGTGTCACATTTCATATATCTTACGAGTTTTGATAAATATCTCCATTTTTAAATAATGGAGTAAGAAAGTCCGCACCATTTATTTTTCATCCAGAAATTGTATCACATGGAGTAGGGTCTATTAACTAAATTATAATACATTGACTACATCAAGGCACCCTACTGTGTTTTAACAGTGTATCGTATGCCTTATCATGTAATATATTTTTATTTAGCTCAAGAAGGTTGAATACAGAGGAAGTAAACCCGCATTTACGTAGTGGGAAAGTGGAAAACCATTTAGGAAAAACCACCCCCATTTTCCTCGAGCAAGATTCGAACCTCGATCTCCCCATCCTCGGTAGTCTAGCTCTACACGAAACTAGTGCGTTAGCTAACTACAACACCGAGGCGGGTATCACGTAATAATGATGTATGATCTCTATACTTTATTTTTATTTTTTTGTCTATAATCCCGCAAAATTGTATTCTTAAATTATGTAGTTAAAGTGTTATTTTTGTCCATATCCTGCCCTAATGTATTTTTATCTGTAAAGTTTCCAACAACGAGCTAGTAAAGCTCATGGAGACAGTGTTCAATTAAAAAAATAAAACTATATAATTGGAAACTAACAAAATTAAATGTTTTATAATCATCCAATAACTGGTGCTAATGTAAATAAATTAGACATGTAATCCTAAGCTCAAGCTATGTTTTGAAATATTTGTTGACATTGTGAAAATAAAGAAAACTTAAATGGGAAAGGTAAGATCTGGTTGAAAATCGCTTAAAAAACAAAAAAAAAACTGCTCACGTCAATTTACATATGTAATGTTGAAATATTAATTATCCTTCTAGATGAAGTTCAGAAACTCTCGCAAAATTTTTGAGAACTCATATTCAAGCAGTTGACGAAAAATATAGCTCAATTTTGGAATTGGCTGGCATCACAAGCACAAAAAAAAACTTAGCCTATTTCCATTTCAACAAAAGTCCCATTGCCGTCCTTAGTTTCTCCTTTCGCTTTGCTCTAGCAAGCAAGGAAGAATAATAAACAAAAAATTGACATTCTCTCCGGTGGGATGACGTCTGATGATATTATTATTATTAGCACCGCGTCATACTACCCGTTCGGGTTGTACGCACTTACGCTAATGTGTAATGGAAGGGTGATTGTGAGATGAAATGGAGGACGTATAGTTTAACGTGGAATCTGAACCACGGTGGAGGCCTGGCACTCCCCACATTCACAAGATGTATTGTCAGAGGTGAAGGAAGGGTTTGGTAATCAGATAAATCTGTGCCGGGACCGGGGATTGAACCCCGGCCGCCAGCATAGAAGTCTGACACCTTACACCTAGACCGCCAGGTCACCCTGATGGTATTACTTTAATAAATTGTCTCTATGAAGTTAATGTCTTAAATTCCAGTAAAATGCCTAATATAACGTTTACATTAAATAAGAAAAGCCATATATAAATTCCGCTTGGTTTTAATTCGCCACCACTATTAGACAACTTTACCGTTCTCTTTTACTAGACGGTTACTCAAAAAGTAAATAATCAAAGTATTCCCACTTGTATTTTCTTGAAGCCTTCTAAAAGCAGCGTTTATATTTTTCAAGTTACTTGATTCAAGCAACTTGAGTATCAGTGGCGTATTCTGAGAAAATTAATAGGTATGCTGTACTATAAAAGTTGCAGGGGAGATTTGGGGGGCGAGGACCCTCAACCACTGTTGTCCAAGAACGTCAAGGGATTATTTCAAGGGAAATATTTGAAGGTGTGTGCCTATAGAACAGTGGTTATCGAACATTTATTATTTTCCTTTAACCGTATGCTATCTTAGGAAATGTTGAGGCCCTCCCTACTCCCATATTCTTTTTTTTTTTTTT
>CABFOW010004157.1:0-14437 GCA_902141385.1 Timema californicum | reverse complement strand
GGGGTAAGGTGTCAGACTTCTGTGCTGGCGGCCGGGGTTCAATCCTCGGTCCCGGCAAAGATTTATCTGATTACCAAACCCTTCCTTCACCTCTGACAAGACATCTTGTGAATGTGGGGAATGCCAGGCCTCCACCGTGGTTCGGATTCCACGTTAAACTGTAGGTCCTCCATTTCCTCTCATAATCACCCTACCATTACATTAGCGTAAGTGCGTATAACCCGAACGGGTAGTAAGACGTGGTGCTAATAATAATAATAATAATAATAATAATAATAATAATAATAATAATAATAATTTTTGCAGTTTATTCTAACTTAGCTTATACCTGTATCACACGACTCTAGCTCATATTTGGAATCCAGTGTGCTAGCTAGCACGTCATCATCTAGCGTCGTATGAATCAGAAAAACTATATTGGTTCTGCCTCTTGGTACTGGCTATTATACTAGTTATGAGGATAGAACAGGCGTTATTTTTGTACTAGTTCCGACACTAGTCTGTGTAATTTGACCAATCAATGCGCTGAGACAGTGTGTAGAGAAAAGGTAGAAATGGCGCCAACATGGTCATCGGATGTGATTTTGCTGTTGCCAGAAAATTATTCTAATCATCCTTGTTTATATACTACCAAATTGTCACAATATGAAAATATATTTGATTTAAGCCATATAATCTAAAAACGACAAATTGTGTTCCAGACCCAATTTTAATCTAAATAAACTTGATAGCATGCCAACCTTAGGTGGTTTTTTAAAAATATAAAGTGTGCGTAGGCCTAAAAAAGAACATTTGTGTATCAAGGATACTGTACTTGGAGACCTATGTGCTTAGAGGCCTCTGACCACATCGTAAATAAATGAATACAAATTTAAGGAAATACTAAACGGTAGTGTCACCCCGAATGTATCCTACCTAACCTCCGAATGTATAATTTTTAGCATCCCGCGACCATTATTTCATCTTTCCAGCCAGTCCCGTGTCCATATTCTTTTCCTACGCTCCAGCTAATAATTTTCAATGTTATTATCAATAATTAATGCAGCTGCTGCACCCAAAATTAATCTCTGACATTCCATAAATATTTGCACTAGAACCTAGTACCAAACTAGCAGAGTATGAATACTGTAGTCCCGTTTCTATTGTATTAGCTAGTATACAGATATCTAGGCGCTATAGTAGCCCCATGGCTTCTTTGGTGCTGACTGACAGCTCCCAGCTGACTTCTCACAATCGACATTTAGGTATATACCTAAATTTTGACTGTCAGAGCTAAACACATGTTTTTTCAGACCATATGGTTCAGCGTAGGGATACAAAATTTGGTCTGGTAACTTTTCAAAGGCGTCAGCTGTCAGCTGTGAACTGTCAGTCAGCACCAAAGAAGCCATGGGACTACTGTAGCTAACACACTTGATTTCTAGTACAAGCAATACAGTGTCGTGTGATAGTAGCTTTATGGGATGGAAATTAAGGTTGGCATATCAATCATCATGCTATAGAAGTTGAATTTTCATCTTGAAGTTCGGTCAAATCAATAATTTGACTCGCTTCAAATAAAGCTCAATTCTTTAAAGATTACTCGGAGCTATAACCAAGATTAACCTTTTGGAAACCATATTTAATAATTATTTATTCCACTTTCACTTTTGAATTTCAAAATTTTCCCACATGGACGCCTTATGCGTTTTACAAGCGTTTCTATTGTCTAAACACGGCGCCTATAAAACTCATTACTAACTAAATAATCTCAAATTAAAATAATCAAAATACCAGTAAACAACACTGACAATCGATACTCGATACCGATAGTAAAGCAGCATTGATCTCTATAATATAACTGGATGGACATACACATACACATTTCCAAGGACAAAAGCGTGACGCTCAAGTTTATTGTCTGCTACACTGGTGGGGGAACAGATTTAACGGTTTATTTCAATGTTCTTATGCGAAAACATGTATCTGATGAATAAAAGTGTTATTGTTTGAAAATAGTGAAGTATTATATCACACTTTCCTGAATAAATATTTACATTAAAGGATATACAATCCAGTTTCTCAGGTAATACTGTACAAATACGAATACAATCTTTAACATATTTAAATAATTATGTAATCATCAATGTTGTTTACAGTCTGCCAAGATTACACTTATATTTAAAGTTGGTTACTAGCTTTTATTTGGTTTCAGAAACCATAGGCTATTGTATTGAAAGTTTGATCAATATAATGAATAAGATATCTTAAAACTTGATTACATTTGTTTGGATGGAAAACTTTATGTAGTTGCCATACATTCAACCTATCACTTAGGTTATAGGATTATAGAAAGTATTATTATATTACTTAAAAAAAAGTTGGCTCATATCTTGTATATTGCTTTCAAACCATATTATGTTGAAAGTTCGACAACTATAATGAAACAAGTTAGCTAAAAACTGTATTACATTTGTTTTTATGACATACTTTGTGTAGAAGTCTTACGTTCAAATGATAATTTAGTTTATAAGCTTAAAGGAAGTACGGTAACTACTAAACCCTGAATTTAGTAATAATCCCACCAATCTGTAAGGCTTTATTTAATTCCAGAACACTATCACACACACACACACACATACATATATATACTTTGTGTATAAGTCTTACGTTCAAATGATAATTTAGTTTATAAGCTTAAAGGAAGTACGGTATCTACTAAACGCTGAATTTTATAATAATCCCACCAATCTGTAAGGCTTTATTTAATTCCAGAACACTATCACACACACACACACACACACACACACACACATATATGTATATATATATATATATATATATATATACATTCATACCTACATATACATACATATACATATATATAGGTAGGATAAACGTCCATTTAGGACGGAAGTAAAACATTTCCTTCTGGAAGGTTATTTATACTAACTAAACACAACTATAGGGTAGAATTCTGGTATGAAATAAAGCCTTACAAGCGAGCTTCCTTCAAAAATCATTGTACATATAGTAGGCTACATCAACTTATTCAAAGACAAAACTAACCATTTTTGAATTTTTATATGGTCTCCAAAGCTTTATATAACATATTTATTTCATTTAACTAATCACACATTGATGTATCTCATACATTCAATCAAATTAATGAACAATGTCAAAATACCACATTACCTTGTATGGGTGTAAGAGAGAAAGAGATACCCTAAAGTTTCTATTTTTTTTTATACGATGGTATGTAGACAACAGCTCGAAAATTTCAACCACAGATGTCCATCCAGTTATATTATAGAGATCAATGTAAAGCAGTCAATCAATCAAAACAACAGCAACGCTAGCCATGGTTGGGAGAGTAACTAGAATAAGCTACTCAGTTTTGCCAACTATACGCTCTGGATACTACTTTTGAAATAATTTTATCATGTGCGCAATCCAATTTTAGGATATTTTCTAAAAGTAATATCCTGTGGCCATGCTATCTAGTATCAAATTTTACAATTTTTGAAATTAAAATCACACGGCTTATCAATATAATCAATATAATGCCAGAAAGTAGTATCCTACCAAAATACAATCCATTTCAGGTCCATGTACTATCGCTAGAGACTTTAAGATTTGGCAACACTGGACTGACGCCACTTATTAGTTATGATTTTGTAATGTTTCTCATTCATACCATACCAATACAGTCCATTCAGTTTTACATGATCTAGTCTCATTTCTTGCAAATGCAGTTAAAGTTAATCTAGGATTTAATGTAGGTATGATAAATCTGTAAATAAGTCTCATAAAAATGAGAAAGACGGCCACAACAAGTGATTAATAATTTTCTCGAAATGTTTTTAAGGCCTAGAACCTCAAATTTTCTTGGTACATCTTCCTGTAAAATTAATAGCAATTAAAACAAAACCTTTAGCTTAATAATTTTTTCCTTCCACTAATAATAAAAATGATACATGAGGTTATTGTCGCGTTGTCTGGCTGCACAGGTAGTTTTGCACCAGAAAATTGTTTGGTAAGTATGGGTAGCTTGTACAATGTACACACTAAATATCTTATTTTCTCTATTGGGCTAAGGGATAATAAAGTGTGTTAGGGGTTGTTTAAGAATTTTTCACAGCCTTGCTAAAACACCAACTTTTATTAGGCCTACATGTTACTGACATGGATTGTTTCTTTCATCTTTGGCTGTATTCGAATAGTCTAGTGCACTTGACTTGATACATACTTGATGACTTTACCACACACTTGCGATCGAATACTGCAACATACTATTTGAACGGCAAAATATCCCTTTCACACTCTTAAGTCCGCAGTGCTGCTTCTTACTGTAGCCCCATGGCTTCTTTGGTGCTGACTGACAGCTCCTAAACACATGTTTTTGCAGATCATATGGTTTGGCATAGGGATACATAATTTGGTTTGGTAACTTTTCAAAGCTGTCAGCTGTGAGTTGTCAGTCAGCACCAAAGAAGCCATGGGGCTACTGTACCAATGATCAAGGGCGTGCGAGGGGTGCAATAAAACACTTTGTCACTATTCGAACGGATCTACACTTGATCGCTAATGCAACTACCAAGTGAACGTCAAGGTTCGACAGTGCGTGAAGTAGATGATTCGGATACAACCTTTGTGATGGTTATCTATCCTTTAATAAGGTAAATGCTCCAAAGCCTAACACTTTAAGGCCATTATTTGCCTTTGTAACCTTGTACATCCATCATAATTGGTTTTGAATGTCAATGTTTATACCATTGTTTCTTTTATGCTTTATTGTTTGGAATTTTTTTAATTATCTAAAAATAAATGTATTACCTTTTTTATTAAGAAATTTGAAATTTACAATTTCACCCAAAGCTGACACTCAACATTATCACATGCTACCAAACTTGACATTTTTGTTCTCTAAGCAGATGGTGTCAAGAAACTGTCAATGTTTGAGCAAAATAGTAGGTTTAATTAGGCCTAGCTACATGATAAGTACAAATTAAAAATTTCAAAATAAAAATAATATAATGTATGATGGTGGAGTACTTGTGCCTTAATTATAATATTATGAAGATGTCTTTTTTTTATCTGTAAAACACCATCAACCCTCCTATTGTTTAGAAACAAACATGTTCTTCTCCGCAGGACTTTTAATGTTGGGATATCATATCCTCACAACTCTTAGCATTAGTATTATAAGTATTATTTTATAATTCCTCAATATTCACCAAGTTTGGAAACATGTCCAAATTAGCTATATCAATTTGAACTGTTAATAAATCATATTATTTATTACTGCCAAGTAAAGTTCAATCACCTCATTATCAGCTAGTTCAACATTTCTTTTTTTATGTACATCTTAATAAGTTTTTTGCCACAGTTTGAATAAGGTGATATCTTCAATTAGGATTTCTGATATATAATTTGTTTTAAATATGTTTAGTTTTTCTCAATCAATTTTTATCTCCAGGTAATTCATAATTTGTTTTGTTGTATGAGGTTTATCACTTTTAATCCCTTCACTTGGAAGTTCATTAGGAGTCTCAACATTACTATTAACTTTCTTTTTAAGTTTGCTGAAATCCATTTAGTTTGGATTTAAGTGAAGCAACTCACACATTTTAAAGCCATTCTTGATTGTGTCATCCTTCAAGGCAATTTTCATTGTTTTCTCTTATAGAGAAGCAACATTTTCTATTTAGTTTTCTTCCCTTCATGTTCTAACCTCCAATTATGGACTCCTTTCCTCCATTCAGATTCAAGGGGATGAAAGGCTGCAATGGCTGAATTAAATGAGTAGAGTTTGGATTAACTGCAATAAGCTCTATTTTATCTTTTGACCAAAATTCACTCAAATGGAAGGTCATAAGAGACTTGTGACCATCTGCAAATAATACTACTGGAAGAATAACAGAATTCTCCATGTTAACCATGGGTGGAAAATATTAGCTACATACTCGTAGAACACTTGACCAGTCATCCACCCTGATTCTGATTTCCCAGTTCCCCATGTATTTATTGTTTACAATAAGCTAAACATTGTCTCACATTCAGACTGCATTTACAAGTATCCTATTTCCTGCGCTCGTTACAGCACTGCAACAAAAGGCTGGTCTTTAACTAGCCTATTTTCAACTTCATTACAACTTAAAACAATTTAATTAAAGATATTTCATTTTTTTAACCCATTTTTTGTATTTTTCACATGTCACACACATTCCTCAATAGTGTATTGAATGAGCTATTTCTATCAATTTAAGAACTTCTTCAGTTGTCAACAACATGACACTAGAACTAAATGAAATAAAAAAATAAAAGAAACTGATTTGTTCTGGGTGAACAGCAGTCAGATTGGTCCATGCTTCTTGTTGTCGACAATGTTTGCAAACACATCCAGACACACAAACTTTGTTTCTTGTAACCCATTTGAATTAGACAATAAGAAATATTTTGTACTCCTTATGAAACACAAAGGAAACGGGCAAACTTATTTCAAACAGTTTGCAAACATATCCCAAACTATTTCCGAAAAACACTAAAAAAAATTTGCTGTTAACAAAGCAACATTATTTGCATGTTTGCAAACAAAGTTTTCAGGTAGAGACTATCTGTTTTCAAGTGTGCAGTAGGCTTTAGGAGAAAAAAAGGGTATTTAATGTATCTCCTTCTATTTTTTGAACAGTGAATGTCTTTAGAAACGATTCAGGGAGGAATTATTTAATTTTATTTCTCCTTTCCCCATATTTTTTCTCTTTTAAATATGTTCCTTGTTATTCTCTGCCACCTACCCCATCCTTTTTCAAGTATTGTGACTGCATAACCTTGACCCAGTGACAAGTGTTGCTTAATGTTTGGTTAAACATTAATTCTTTCTTAAATATAATTTTGTGCACTTTTTACAGGTTACCCATAGTGATATGTATTTTCATCCTGGAGAAAAAACATTACTAGAGAAACTATATTGTATAGCTTCAGGGTACAAAAAACTGCAGGATTTTATAACAATTAACATTTACCGAAGAGAACCCAAACAAGTGCATGGCAAAGGTAAGTGTAGTAGCCTACTGTAGGTATATATTTAAAAAATAGATTCTTACACTGGACACACAAGTCTGGGACTATTTTTATTCTTTTGAATCACATTTTACCACTTATTTGAACCAGCCACCTTTAGTTACACTTTTGGATTTGGTATAAATAAGGCAGGATTTAGAGGAAGTGTACCCACATTTGTGTGGGGACTGGATTGGAAAATCATTTAGGAACAAACAGCCCTCAATATGCCCTCTACACGTGTCCAGAATTCAAACCCAAAGCTCTTCATTACTGGCAAAACAAACTAAATGATCTTGGTTTAGGTATAGTCATTGTGTGTAACAACCATTGATACAGGTGTTGGAGTTAGAGAGTCAAAATAACAGGGTTAGACATGCATAACTAGCATACCTGACTCAGAGTTGGGATTGACTGCAACCTCTTCAGGTCAATACTGATGCAGTATATTAAGTCAATAATAACAAACTACAAAGTTTTTATTGGAACAAATATGATAACCAATTACCATACAGGAAAACCTCAGATCAAGGGGGAACAGTTGATTTATTTATTTATATATTATTAATACAATATATCTAACAAATGAAGACTGATGCACATAGCCTCATTTTTTTTACTAACTTAATACTCTTAAACATATTATGGTTTGAGAAAAGACTATTTATTTCACACTATTAAACTAAAGCATATATTTGGAGTTTTGGACTTCGTAAGACAAAATTGTTTTAATTTACAAATCTTGATGGGTCACATAATCATTATAATCATCATCGTTCCAACTCGAATTTCCTGGGTGTGGTTAGGGAGTGCTCTCCATCTCGTCCTGTCTGTGTACATAGATAATATCCCAATATTGTCCTCATTCTTTAATGTCTTTCTTCACTTGCTCTATCCATTGCATCCTTGGTCCTTCAACTGGTCTAATCCCATTTTGCTTTCATTTCAGAGTATTGTCTTGCCTTCCTTGTGTTGTTCATTCATTGTAGCCACCCACCCCTTATATATCTGAATTTGGGTAAGTGCTACATCGATGAGGTTTGGATACTGATGATCTATTCTTATTAGAAAAGAAAGGGAGTTCACATTACTTTAGTGAAAGATTGATAATATAATAATAATAATAATAATAATATTTAGCACCGCGTCTTACTACCCGTTCGGGTTATACGCTTTAAGTACTAATTACTCTAATGGATTAGGAATTGGGAAGGTTGAATTAGAGGAAGTGAACCCGCATTTTCGTGGAGGGAGAGTGGAAAACCATTTAGGAAAAACCACACCCAGTTCACCCGACCGAGATTCGAACCTCTATCTCCCCGTCCTCAGCGGTCGAGCTCAACACAACAAGCACGTTAGCCAACTACGCCACCGAGGCGGGTGATTGATAATATAAAAGCAATAAAAAAGTTCAGACCCGTTATCATGGTAGTCCTACTTGTTAAAGTCACCTTTTTAAGTGGGTGATTACAGAAAAACGTCCATATCCCATAATTAACCTCTTGTGTTGTCAGCATTTTACACTGTTTGAGTCTTTAACATGATCATAGGTTTTTATGATGAAAAAAACAAAATACATGATCTAGATTAAATAATTTAGTCTAGATTGAAATTTTAACGTTCTTAAACTAAACTGGCAGCTCTGCAATGGCAAGATGACAAGATAAGTCAACTCTTTGGTACCACATCATAATGTTTTATTTGAAAATTAACACTTGGGCACAATAATCAAACCAAGAACCTTTGGCATAGTATGCCAATGCTCTAATGACTATATCCTGGTGTATGAGCGATCTGTCTCTTTAATGTAGTTAAGACTAACAAAAAAAGTAATTTGATTTCGGAGGACCAGTTTTAGGTATATTAAAACAGAGATGGGAGTTGAATGTTGATTTAGAAAAAAAAAGGTGTATTGTGTAGAGCCTACCTATGAGGGGTGTTGTTGACTGGAGATCCAAGAATACCTGGGAGCGATGGTCTTGATCTTCTTGATCCGCGGTTGGTCTTCTTAAGAATATTAATTTGCGAGAGGAGCTCCCCTAAACACTCGTGTTTAATGAGTACCTATTATATTAATAATAATAATAATAATAATAATATTTAGGAAAAACCACCCCCAGTTCACCCGACTGAGATTCGAACCTCGATCTCCCAGTCCTCAGCAGTCTAGCTCAACACGACAAGCGCGTTAGCCAACTACGCCATAGAGACGGGTTACATATTATATTAAATTAAAACACACACAAAGAACATTATTAACTTATTATCTATGAAGAGTCGCGCACTAAAATCACTTTCCACAGGTTTTTTTACGAGTTCATATTCAAACAAAACCGAGCAAGAGAGGTTCACAGAGTTGTGATAGAGATTGGTTTTCAACGCACACAGTTTGAGGCGGAGTCCATGACAGGTGTGAGAGGGTTTACTTGGGAGTAGAAAGAGGGTAGAGGGGTGGCTAATTCCAAGAAATCTGCAGGCACGTCGAGTTAAGTGACGGGTAATAGGGGTGGAAATAACCAAGTGAAACTAGTGAATAATGAAATATGCAACAAACTAGCGAATCATGAAATATGCAACACCTGGGATTTGTCCTATTCCCATGGTCATTCTTAACACATAGACAGTCAGTGATGGATGTGCAGAAATCATCAACTACAAATGAGCAATAAATTAAGATCACGAGCTATCAGATAATGCAGCAGAATATGATATTTAGATGCAGCTATAACCATACTTAAAAACTTATATATCATCTCTTTATTCCTTCATGATATGTACATTCTTACAACTGTCATTTTACTACTGGCAGCATAAAAACTACCGAGTTGAAGGCGGCTATGCTATCTGTTAGCTCGTGATCTAAATTAATTGTTCATATGTAGCTGACAATTTATGCACGTCCATCACAGACGCTGCCTTAAAATATGAGTGAAGACTGACCCTGGCATACACACACACACACACACACACACACACAGAGAGAGAGAGCTGGATAGTTCAGTGGTTAGAGCATTGGCATATTAAGCCAAAGGTCCCAGGTTTGAATTTTATGTTCAGTTATAATTTTTCAATCTAAATAATATAATTTGTAGATGCGGCTATAACTCTACCTAAAACTATAATAGATTGACTATTTAATCCCTCAAACTATTATTTAACTTGATTAAATATAGGCCTATTAGGATAATTTTTCAAACTGAAAAAATATCCACGTTGACCAAATATGTTCTTTGAGTTTATATTAGCCTGCAAGAATTTTACAAGGCTGTAATTCTATGTGTAGGTAATGATTACATTTAAAAAATAAAGGAATTATCTATGGATATAATAATATTAGATTGAAATGAATATACTGTACATCTGCTATCTCAAAATCTTGAGCCCAATTAAAATTATATTTTAACTTCTTGTTTTTTAATTCAAACTATCACATTTATATTTATAGATCAAGAAGTTCAAGATGAAGCTGGGAACAGTCAGCCTAAGTGTGGAATGTACTTGCAAGCTTTCTGCAATGGTTTGAGTCAAACTTTAGAGCCTTATCGAGATGATTTGGTAGAATTGGAGAAAAAAGCTTTAGCAGACCCTCATTTTACTTTGTCAGGAGTTTTCTGTCATGTCAACAAGTACAGTGAGCTATTCCTAGTGCTAGTCTCCATCACTGAGGAGGTAACATAATAAAAACAAATTAATTACCTAGTTAATTTATTTTAATTAGTCTTCCTTAATGGTAATGTGCTAGTTATTAGTTATTAATGATCTAACGCTAACCTAAGAGTCATTCACGAGCTAAGTTTACCTGGATGACAGCTCAAAATGTTACTAGAAGTAATCCCTAATATATCACTACGCCAACAGCTGACATCTATCACTTTGGATGACTGTAATGAAAACAGATGGTAATATGTTAATGTGATAGGTAACCACAGTAATTTAGGCCAATATTATTTATATATTTATTCGAGGTCGGACACAAAGTTTATTTATAGTTTTATTCCACTTAAAAAAATATTCACACCACTTTCACAAAACTTCTATACGAACATAGCTTCAAAATGGCGGCTGACGAATCTAAACCATATGATTGAACATAACGGTAAACAAGTTTTTTTACAATGATAAAGACACGCAGTTGATGAAAATATTTTATTCAGTTAAATATTTCAAACTAAGATAAAATAATCATAAAATCATTTATTGTATGTAAAAAAAAGACAAGAATTTTCTCTTTTGCAAGTAAATACGATGCCTGCATTAAAAGGTATAGATGTGTGCACTATATTAAACATAATCAATAACGTTCCATAAACAAAAAATAAGTACTTTTAATTATGTTTAAAATATTGTTTCGAGTTGGATAAAAAGAAATTATTTAAAAAAATGAAATACTACCAGAAAACTTAAGTTTACATTATTTTAAATATAAAATATATATATAAAACAGGTAATTAAAGATCTTTATATTTATAACAAAACTGTGATCTTTTACAAGTGTTGGCAATCCCAAACCTTAACATATGATTTTTGAACTTTATCCAGGTAAAAACTTATCATGAACAGAATATATAGGGGTGTGCTAAGTCCATTTTTTCAATTCCAAGCAAACTCTAATCAAATATAAGAAATATTCTTGAAGACAAATCACAGTTTGAATATTTTCTTTTGGTCATTTTATGCTTTTATATTGTAGTTATTTATAACTTAATGAATTAGAATTACTTGGGAATCATTCCACTGCACCATTGTATGTAATAGTTCATATTAATATAACAAATTATTATCACAACTTACAATGTAATTACTTCAGATTTTTTCCATATTAATATTAATCAAACATCTCGGAATTACTATAATTGAAACTAAATGGAGTATTTTAGCTGTCAATATTTTTACTTGCGAAGCTTCAAAACTGGAATTTGTTTTGAAGCGAAATCAAAGCTGATGTTTGTTTCAAAGCTTCGCACAACCCTATTAGTCTATAGTGAATTCAAACTAAAAAGGCAGGCTACAAATTTACAAAATCTATGCACTTTCACATAGTCATCAGTCAAATCAGACGCTATATATATATCTGTTATGGGGCAATTTCAAAATCAACCTTTGATTGGTTGGTAGAAAAAGTGAAAAATAGAGAAAACATTTTTATTACATACAAAACTTACATACAACTACTTTTACACATGTCACCAATCAAATTCAGGCATTGTCATACCAAAGCACCAGCTTTTGCAATCCCTCATCAGGGAATGACACAACCATGGTAAGCCTACCTAATCATTGACTCCATCCATGAGCTCCTTTTGGGTTTTGAAGTCCTGGGTAGCAAACCACACCTTCATCTTTCTGAAGGGATGATAATTATTTTGTGCAAATTCCAGGAAAGGGGATGGTTAAAAATATTGCAGATGATTTGTTTGAGTAAAACCTTTTTACAAGCTGCAGTGTGGGGCCATGTGCCATCGTGCAGGGGAATGATGCCTTTAGTGAGCATTCCACACTTTTTGTTTTGAATCAAACTCTAAATAAGGATTGGCCTTCTAAACATCTTCATAGTTTCACAATAACCTCAGAGGTTTATTGTGAAACGCTGAAAACACTTTGGAGATTGATCCGAAACATGCAGAACAGAGGTTGACCCAAAATACGCAGAATGCTCACCAAGAGTGTTGTTCTCTTGCATGACAACGACAATGTGCAGCTCAATAGCTCAATAGTTCTTGGTCACTTTGTTCGTAATCGACCACAAACCACAATAACACAATTTCACTTCTGACAAGTGTATTGTATTGTCACACAATAAACTAAAGAAAAAAAAAGTTCGAGGTTGGGGAAGTTTGAATGTCTTTGGACTACTCACCCTCTTCCCCTTTCTCTCCTACTACAAAACTGCCTTAGTAAAAGAGCTTTAAAATCCGTCAACAGGTTTCATTAAGATAATGGAGTAAAAATAAAATCTTGCTATGAGGAGCGACATAGGTCCTACCTCCTTGATGGGTTGTCCTCGTTTAAGGCCTCTTAAGATGTCAAACACAGGAGTCACTCAGTTTAAAAAAGTATTGGGGGAAGCTCCTTAAAGATAAAACTAATACATTTGTCTGTATAAAGTAAATCTGTCGTGTGATGATTTTTCTGATCACTGCAACAGCATCAAAATTTCGGAAAAAGTATATATTAAAAGAATCTAAAATGTTAAATTTTTTTGAATCTCAAATATAGCTCACTAAATGATCCGAAGATTTGAAAGAACCATGCATATTCTGAACTTATCTTCCCACCATATTTCCGCTATACTTAATTAAAGGAAACAAGATGAAGACAATTCAAATCTCACCCTTAAGAGGAATTTTATCATTTATTGTTGTCAGGCTCCGCTAGGAGTCAAGAATGCCAAGATGCCTTTGTGCTACTACCCTACTACCATTGAGCATTGTCAAAGTTTTTATGTTTGGATTTTGTTCAAGGACATCCCAGTCAGTAATAACCCAAACATTTCATGTGTTTTAAAAATGTATGCATAGTTGACACGCATTAAAAGCGGGTGGTTTGAACTGTGTGGGGTGTTATTATTATTTATTTTTTCAGATAACCCTACAGAAAATTCATGGTTCATGCATGTTGAACTATCTAAACAGGAAACTTAACACACATGTTGATGAAGTAAAGTTATCCATTGAATGGTGAGTTTCTCATTTAAATATTTATATATCTTTAGAATCCTCAGGTATATTCGAGATTTGAAAAAAAATTCAAATTTTAGACTAAAATCCTTAAAAAAAGTTTTTTTTTGTGGAATTTGTTTTTAAGATACAATACTGCTTATTGGTTGTTAAAAACTCTATTATTATTATTATTATTATTATTATTATTATTATTATTATTATTATCATCACTGTGTCTTACTACCCGTTTGGGTTGTACACACTTACGCTAATGTGTAATGGTTGGGTGATTGTGAAATGAAATGGAGGGTCTACAGTTTAACGTGGGATCCGAACCACGGTGGAGGCCTGGCATTCCCCACATTCACAAGATATGATTAATACACGTCTTGCCAGAGGTGAAGGAAGGGTTTGGCAATCAGATAAATCTGTGCCGGGACCGAGAATTGAACCCCGGACCCCCAACACAGAAGTTAGACACCTTATCCCTAAACTGCCAAGGCAACTTATTCATAATAAATAGGATGAACTTAACAATCAGGCTCCAGACCAGTATTTTAACACTGAACTGAATGTTATAATGAATGGATTATAAGAAAGAAAGTCAAAATTTAGTGACTATTTATATTTTCTATTCTATATTTATATATTTTCTTATGTTGTAATGATATCGATTTTTCCTGTCTTTTTAATATTCGCGATCATATTTTAAAGTAAATATATTAATATTTCTTCTT
>CABFOW010004156.1:33472-60837 GCA_902141385.1 Timema californicum | reverse complement strand
GTAATACCATTCTGTGCATCCCTGTAGAAACGAGTCATCAACCGACATACTGTAATACCATTCTGTGCATCCCTGTAGAAACAAGTCATCAACCAACAGACCGTGATACCTTTATGGCATTATACGTGTTGCATTCCGCGTCTGCGCAGAAAGGGCCCGTCACTCACTTGAACACGTTTTTTTTTCTTTCTTTGATGTTATAGAACATATCGCATGCCTTCTGGTGGAAAGCGCACTCTGAGTGAAGTGAGTGTGTGTAACTCATCCCTTTGTATCCAGTCATTTTCATGTCTTTCAGCTTAACCCCTGATGAATGACTTAATTAAAGAGTGCCCACGTCTAATGATAGCCTCAAATGAAAGGTTCTCAAATTTGCTGAAGGTATTTTTTTTTATTTTTTTCGGTTTCACGATTTGAAGTAAAGGTTCGTACCCTGTTATTTACACCTTCTTTTTCATGAGCCCTTGACAGCGGAGTGTCAAAAGAAATATAAGATTTTATTCTTACGAACTCTTTTATTAAGAAAATTATAGTAAAATTATATTTTTGACATTGTAATGATTGTGTGAGGCCCAGAACATCTGGTTGTTTGAAAGATTGAGTGGCAAGGAAAACGAGGGAAACTATGAAAAGCCAATTGTATGTCAACGTGACCAAAGAAAATAAATTTAAGACTTGAAGATTACATAAAATACAGTCCAATTTTCATAGGTAGAATTTTATCTGACATAAAAGTTAGTGGGCCAACTTTAACGTACTCATACGCAAATTCTATAGATGTGCGAGAACATTTTTTATTTTTTTTTTTCAATTCGAGATGATCTCGAGACGGGAATATAAAAAAAAAAGTCTCGAGATACGAGAAAGAGACGAAAAAACGTCCTTTTAAAGTAAAAAAATAAATATTAAAGTATGTTTATCAATGTCAAAAACGAACTTTATAGAGCTGGCGCTTGCTTTGGATTGTCTTATAGTTTATACAAACAAATACTTGAGATATTACTCATACACATTTTGTGTTTTATCTTGAACGTTTAACGCATTTACTAAATAAATGCCCACCGTTGCCCGAAATCAGCACTTTTAAGAAAAATTATTTGCCCTAGTATAGTTTTTTTAAATATGCTACTCGTCTTAATGCTCTTTTGGGCATCAACATTTTAGAACACTCTCAGTACATAGGAAAGTGAATTTTAAGGAAATGAAACAGCATTCACCTTGAGAGAATGTGAAAACTTTAGGTAAAGTAGCTACTGTATGTAGAAACTCCCAATCCTCGAACAACTAACCTGACTTCTCGATTGAGAGTTGTACATACCACTCAAGATCGCTAGCGCTGTGGCAACTTTTTCTGCAGAAACTCTTCTTTAAAGAGCCGGTCACGTGATGTCAACTTTACATATCACCCATAGCAGACGACTCACTGGCTGGCCGAACTATAACCAACGAGATCCCACATCGGTCGTCACAAGGTTTTGGGAGTCACTCTCTCAATAAACAGGATTGACGGGGACTAGGAGGTCAAAAATAAGTTATATAGATATCTAAAATTGTATTTTTCGTAATCATTGAACTATTTAGGAAATATATTGAGTATTTAATTATTTTTATTGGATAGCTTCAAATACATGCAGTATTGTGATATAATTTGGCATTTATTGATTTTTTTTTGAATCAGAAAGAAACATCATTTTTCTTAATCCTTGATTTGTTTAAGGTGTAATAAAATAAGACCCACTTCTGTGACCACGTGGTCTAACGCGCTACTTTCGCAGTAGGTTAGACTGCCGATGACGGGGAGATCAAGGTTCGAATCTCGGTCGGTTGTTTTATCCAACATTGTTTTCCACTCCCCCTTCACGCAAATGCGGGTACACTTCCTCTTAATATAACCTTCCTAATCCCTAAAAAACCATTAGCATTAGCGTAATAAGTACATAAGCATAGGTAGTCCAAAATGGTAGTAAGACGCGGTGCAAAAAAAAAAACCTCTCTCTTTCCAATCGGATTTTAACCATCTTTGCTATATATCCTTAGAGGAGCTGGTTTAGAGTGAGTCGTTAGCTATACTTTTATAATAAGACGTAGACCCTGTCTATCCTTAAATGTAGCAGTCTTGCCTTGACTGATTAGTGATTAAACTATGATGTAATTTAAAAAAATTATAGCACCGCGTATTACTACCCGTTCGTGTTACGCTAATGAGTTAAGAATTGGGAAGGTTGAATGTTTAGAAAGACGTGAACTCACCTTTGTGTGGAGGGAGAGTGGAAAACCATATAGGCAAAACCACCCCCAGTTCACCCGACCGAGATTCGAACCTAGGTCTCACCGTCCTCGGCAGTCTATACTAACACGAAACTAGCGCGTTAGCTAATTACGCCACCGAGGTGCGTAACTATGATGTAGTTTATAAGTAGGGCCCATATTTTGATGACATGTTAGCTATTTGTTTGGTACATCATATGTGTTCATAAATTATGTTCATGATAACGTGCTTATGGACATTTTTTTATGGATCATTTTTTGTTATTTTGAACTTTTAAGTCAATTTTTATTAGTTTGTATCATTTTTGACACATTTTTAGGCTTTTATGCTAAATAAGTATATTTTTTAAAATGACTTATTATTTATATTCTTTAATGCATAAATAATCAAGTATACATTTTTTTGAAAAAACAATTATTGTCGGAATAGAAAGGTAATGTAGACAATGAACTTTGTATTATCTTTGCTTGTTTGGTTTTGAAGTTCATATTTCAGGTGATATTTTGCAACTGGGCAGAAAAGGGTTGAATTGGGAGGGGGTAGCTATTACTTCTGAAGAAGATATTGAAAAATAAATATTAAAAAAAAATAGAATTCAAGAGTTTATGCCCTGTAGAAATTTCCCTGCCAAGATGTAGATTAAAATTGTCCATAGAAGAATATGTCTATCTAGAAGAGGGAACAAGAAAAATATAATTGTGAAATGCAAGTCAATGCTTTCCAGGCACAAATAGTAGTGTGAGTGTATATACTCGTCAGTGAAAGAGGGAAAATGAGAGGATTCGCAAGATGAACTGCTCATTTTATTCCTTATTTTCTATTTCATACGGTGGAGTTTAAGTGCTTAGAGTGGTGCATACATCTAAGATGCAACCCGCTTCACAAAATAGATTCGAATTCACCAAGTATAAAACGTCGTTAACAAAGTGTACAAATAAAGAATGTTCACACACGTGAGCAGTAGCAGCAGTACGGAGGAATTTTCTTCCTCATTAGGACCTTTAATAATAAAAATAATAAGACAAAGACCTTAAACATTTCCTAAAACAAGCGTAGTGCAAAAACTTTATTGGTTTGTTGTGCGCAACCATCTTACATCTACAAAGAAGACTTCTGTTGGAGACAAACCCCTCGTGGTGTCCCGAGATGTTGTACATTGTGTCTTCGCGCAAGAACTAAGCTTCTCGTGTCTTTTAACATTTTATGAGAACTTACTTTGTGCCAAATCATCTCTTCTAATAGAACACAAATTTTCAGAGAAGGAAAATGGCCCTTTGTATGTATTAGGTTGAAGGAATGAAGAAGTCTATTAGTTATCTACACTAAGACTTTTATTTATTTAGTACTTTTTTTCAGGCTCTTTAAATTCAATAAGATAATTAGGCCTAACGTCTGCGATCTCCATTTATAATAATAGTTTTTGAAACACTCCTATTTTGTCCTTTTTTTTTACTCCATGGTTAATACACTACAAGGGCGCTGAGCGCCTTGAGTATCACTTATTGTGAACTAATAACTCATTTCTTACACGTTTGGGTTTACAAACACTGGCCTACACTGTGGTGGGGACCTTTTGAATTTAACAGGCGGCAGTTAGAAAAATATAGCATTTTGAGGGGGCTTAGCCCACCAAGATAAAGGGGGAACCATCTGCAAACCACCTTCCCCCTACCACAAAAATGTTCGAAAATTGAACACCCCTAAAAGTTATTTAGAGTTACCATCGTCCGGAAATTGTTTGAAAATTAGTTTTATCTACAAGCTATTTAGTGTTTATTTCTTTAATTTTTTTTAAATATTTGGTTGTCCCTAAAATCTATTTAGAGTGGTCCTCTCCAGTGAAATTTTTAAAATTGTATGCCCCTAGCAGGAATTCTTTCCAGGAAATTCCCCTCCTGACTACTCCCCGCCCCCTTCCCCACCTCTGGTTCCACTACCACTGGGCTTGTATAATCACAAATTAATATTATTTAAACAAGTTTGAGAAATATATGTAAATTCATAATTTTATCTAAATAGTTTGTTCTAAGTATTTTGACAAATCAATAGGAATTTGCCTCGTTCTTATAGTTTTTAAATGAGGAATTTGGATGTCAACGTCACTAGTCAATGGCCTTTGTCATTTATTTTTTGTGCACCACTTCTCACTGTCCATTTGGGCTACCCATGTATTTACACTAATGAGTAATGCAGGTAGAATTTAGAGGAAATATACCTGCATTTTCGTGGAGGGAAAGTAGGACACTATTTAGGTTAAAACCACCCTCTGTATATAAGACTAGAATTCAACCCCCGATCTTCTCGTCATCAGCAGTACAGTCTAATGCGGGAAGCTACGCCTGAGACCAAAGGTTCCCAACCTGGGGTCCACGAAGACTTATGTGGGTGTCCACCAAGGTTATTTTGTTTATTTGTATTTTCACATGTATCATGTACGTAAGTTTGTAATTTCTCTTCGTATGGCGAAGGAGAATATGGAGGCCACGATTTGGAAAAGTTTGAGAACCACCGCCTTAGACCATTCGACCACCTAACTGGTTCTTTGGTAACCGTTCAATCATTTTTTTTTGTAACAATACAATGCCTTGTATTGCACAATTACTCCCCACCTAACCTAATATCACTAATAAAATTGCCAAGATACGTACTACCCACCCCCAGAAATAACCTCCAAAAAAACCTATAATAGTATTCTTCTCTATTATAGCCCTATCTAGCCCCAACCATTATTCAAAGCAAACATTCAGAAAAATCCATTATAAACAGTGAAGTTAAGTAACTGTTCAAACGTACCTTCGTCCAGATTCCCTGGCTACGCCGCTGGCGAGTCAAACGCACTAATAAACAAGAGTTGGGCAACAACATCTCGAAGAACGGCTCGACGGTCTACTCCACCCGATCATTGGAAATAAACTAGCCGATGTTTACTTGACCTCCCTCTGCCAAATCAACTGACCCTGGTTTGCCGTCTGGCGGAGGGATATGAAAATGCCACGCCGAACTTTCAAGCTTGCACATTGGTAGAGAAATAGAATACTGCCGAGCTACAACGACGCGTCCAATCAGCGGCTGGGAAAACCTACCAAGTTGTGTCAGAATGACGTAATGGACTATTTGGGCGTAACTGAGTTGGAAGTGTAAACCCCTCCCCTTTGTATCCGTGTTTCTAGGCTCATTATAAAGAGGTTGGTAAATTGTATACGAATGGTCACTCACTTTTAGCCATCACTGCTCGTCGGTTAGGGGTAGGGAGCAGGATGCGTGCTTATTTGTAAAAATGTAACAAAAATACGAAGGTTCACTTTAGTCATCACTGCTCATCGGTCAGGGGTAGGGAGCAGGATGCATATTTTCTTGTAAAAATGTAATGGTAATGTAAAGTTCACGTTGGCTATCACTGCTCGTCAGTCAGATGTAGGAAGCAGGATAGATTGTTTTTTTGTAAATATGTAAAGTAAATGTTAACTTCACTTTAACTATCACTACTCGTAAGATTGTTAATTGTAAATATGTAGGATCATTTTTGAAAGTTGTTTTGCCGCAATATAAATGTAACTGTTAGAAAATAACGTTAAATGTAGAATCTAAGAAATGAACTTTATCCTTGTTTATGTTATGTTCGTTTTACAAGAGTTATTTAGGTCACGAAAGAGGGGCCTACATATATTAGCCAACATAATATTTAACGTAAATGCTAATTGCGTTAGACTTAGTAATTTTTGTGTTTTCTTTGATAACCTTATGTTGGGATCAAGTTAATTTAACTTTAAAATATATTTGTAAAATATTGAATTTACGTGAAGTTTAGTTGAGTTCGGTATGTCATGAGAACATGGGTAAAACTTGTTGTTAATTTACTCTTTGAAAGACCTTAAGTCCTGTTTTTGGGTTATGAGCAACCAGTAACAACGTTATGTTTGAAGGACCTTAAGTCCGACGCAAATATATCAATGTTTTCTTTCAGAATAGTAGCTATAGGATGTTTTAAAATAAGGCCGTCCTTTCCGTGTTTTGTTAATATTTTTGGCAATAAAAGAATATTTTGTTATAAACTTTTTCTATTTACTGTTGATATTTTCCTTGTATTGTTTCATCCTCACTATCCTATAGTTTAGGGGCCTTGTCTATAGGATCGGCTGAGGGTGTAATATTTTAAATAACTAGATAAGAAGAATCTTCATGATTCGAAACCTTAGCTCAGTCGGTAGCTTGTTTGTCGACTGTCCCGGGTTCGATTATCGGCATGGACGGAAAATTTATCATCGATTAAATATGGGTTTATCCTTTTTTGTTCATCGATAAATTAACGGCCGGGGACTGGCTGTTGTGCCTATCCTAGTCTTATGATAGAGTATAAGGCATATGAAGCTACGACAGGCCTAGTAAGCCGGTAGTGGATAATATATGGCTTGAATAAAAAAACTGACCCAGGAAACAGTAAAGGGTATAAAAAAAATCCCCATATGTGGGATTCATGGGAAAACTTTCATTGGCCAAAATATTTTTTAACACCATGTCTTAATACCAGTTTGGGTTGTACTAATCACGATAGGGGGTAAATAATGAGTAAGGTTAAACTTGGAGGACGTGCACCCCATTTGTGTGGAGGGAGAGTGGAAAACCATTTGGTAAAAGCCATCCTCAGTACATCTCCATCACCGGCAGTCCAGTATATTGCGAGAGTAAGGCCTTAGGCTTAGACCAGGGGTCAGCAAACTTTTTGGACCGCGATCGACTTATAGAATTATTAAAGGTCTCGCGATCACCAAATGTTTCTACATTTTGCGTTTGATTTTTTGTCTCATACCTTTTTTTCAATTAAACATTTGCTCAAATACTTGTGTCTCCAACTTTATATTTAAAAAAAATGGTAAGTTGCACCACACAGACTTTCTCCAGCCTTTATCTTAAAATAAACATTTACTAAAAACTCGTAAGATTTGTGAAACGAAATATTGTGTATCTACATTGTTATAGAAATATTACACCAACTATGGCATTAGGAACTAAAAAAAAAGAACACTGTTACAGAAAAATTGGGAAAAGAGAAACATCTTCGTCCACCAAAGAGAATAAGAATCAATTTTCAAGGACCTGAATTAAACAGTATATATAATTGCTTATAGCTGATAAAGTATTGATTTTATAAAAATGTATTTCAAATAAAGATATTTATCTTTAAAAAAACTACAACTTTACAATGATAGGTTATTTCGTATCATAAATAGTTATGGAGAAACAATTAAAATTGGAAAATTTCCCGTGTAAAGTATCCTCAAATTCATTTTTACGAGAAAATGAGGGTTACCATCTTTTTTATATTAATAAACAATGTCTAGATATAAAATTTAATCAAAATCGTTAAAATAAATTTAGAGAAAATAGATTTTTTTTTCTTTTTGCCCTTCAGTAAACAACGCTTAGATTTAGGACTAGATATCTAATTCAAAAAACGCCTCAGGGGGGAGGGGGAATGTTATGAAAAACCCATATAGCAAGTTTTAACCCAATCGGTAAAATAGTTTCTGCTTTAGACCAAGGTACAGGCAGACAGACGGACGGAGAGACAAATGGCATTGCGAGAACAACTTTTTTGTTTTGTTTCATGAAACGTCAACCTTTATTAAAATCTCCAGTTAGTATTGTGATCGTAAAAAAAATCTTTCTCTCCAATCTGTCGAGAGAAAGTAAAAACAGAATCAATGAAAAGTATACTATTCTCATATTATACTGTTTTAATTAAAAAAAACATATTCCCGATTATGACCGATCAAGGTAATTTTTGGTCACAATCATATATTATTTGAAAGTACTTGGTATAATTGTGATTTTATAAAACTCAAAATCGACTTTTAATGACGATGTAGTTTTCTTATGGGATCGAATATAAATTGATGCGAAATAGACCGGCCGATCGCGATCGACTAGTTGCAAACCCCTTATTTAGACCATGCATTATTATTATTTATTATGTATTTATTTATTTAGTACCGCATCTTACTACCCGTTTGGGTTATACGCTTAAATACTAATAACGATACTGGATTAGGAATTGGGAGGGTTGAATTTAGAGGGAGTGAACTCACATATACGTGGAGGGAGAGTGGAAAACCTCCCCAGTTCACCCGACCGAGATTCGAACCTTGATCTCCCCCCCAAACTCGGCAGTCTAGCTCAACACTAAAATAGCGCGTTAGCTAACTACACCACCGCGGCGTGTACTAGACCGTTCAGACACCGAAGCGGGTTCCAAAGAATAGAAAGGAAAATTTATGTTTTGATATTATAAGAACAAAGTTGTCTTTTCATCAAGAGTGAACGACCTCATTTGCTAACTTTATACATCTCTATTCAACTCTTTCTACATTCCTTGCTTCTAGTTGAATTTTTTTTTCCTCCTCCCACAGATAAAATAAAATTTACTTGGTTCGCGGCCAATTCACTCTTCACGTTACGTCGTATGATGAGATTGGGACGGGATTAAGTTGGGGTGAAAAGGAACCCAAGTTAAGGTCCATATTTTTTATAGTTTGTTTCTTATAAAAAAAAAGGTTTTTGGTCAACATAAACCAAATATTTCTACAATAGATACGTTTGATTCAACATTATACTTTTACTAATCGCAACAATTCTTGAATATTGGTCACGGGCATAGCGAAATTCGAACAAGATTTTTTTCTCTTCATTTAAAAAAGTTCCTTATTCAAAAAGGCCACTATTTCCATGACAGATTTTCAAGAATCATTGTTGATATTACTAGATGTAGAAAATTAAACTTAAACGTATCTGCTGAAGCAATATTTTATTAATTTGGTTCAAAAAGGTGTTTTGTTATAACTGCAAAATTTCTAAACTTAACTCGGCCTTCCGCCCATCTCATCTTAATTGTCGTTTGAGCCAACACCGTACATACTTTCTCTCTCTTTTATTTTATATTAAAATAGAGATTTTTACTAAAAATTAGTTAAATTTGTGAACCTATTTTTACTTAGCACCGCGTCTTACTACCCGTTTGGGTTGTAGGGCTATTTGTTAACTTTAAAATATACATTGTTGCAAAAACACTCCATCAAAAAGCACAAACGAAATAATATACACTGTTACAGAAACATCGATAAAAGCATAACCTCTCTGTATACCAAATACCACGACAATCTGTTTCAATTTTAAATACCTCAATAAAAATATACATAATTGCTTATAGCAAGTACTACAACAATGATAAGTTTATTTTGTATCTGAAATAATTGCGGAGATATGATCAAAGTCGGAAATTTCTGCTTCTGCTTTATGCTTTCATGAGGAAAATGAGAGTTTTCACTTTATTGTTTAAACAGTGCCTAGAGACAAAGTTTAAATAAAATCGTCAGAGTGGATTTCGAGTGAATCGATTTTTTTTAAATAATTTTGTCCCTCAGTAATTATTACCCTTAGTTTTAGGTTTAGATATCTGATTAAATCCATCGTATGACTGCTGTTTTCTAATGTTGGTAGCACGGTTAAGCAAGGGTTGTCTTTCAAAATTAATTTTAGTTTGAAATTATAAAGTTTCCGATACCCTCGTCACTTGGAAAAATTGTTCGATCACTATCTTTTTTTTTCTTTTTTTAGCACCACGTCCTACCACTATTTCAGGGTATACACCTATGTACTTACTATGCTAATGGTTTTAGGCATGAGGAAGGTTATATTTATAGAAAGTGTACTCTCATTTGAGTGAAAGGGAAGTGGAAAAACAATTTTTTTTTAAACTGTAAACCTGACCGAGATTCAAATCTCGACATCCTCGTCTTCGGCAGTCTAGTCTCCTGGGAGAATAGCGCCTTAGACCATGCGGCCACCGAAGCGGTTCTCATCAGTTTCCCAACTGCTTTTATTTAAATACATATATGTCAATCTCAAAAACATATACATCTAATCTAGAAAAATAAATTATCGAACTTATCTCGAACTAGATTTAAGTTCTTGATTTTTTAATAAATAAGAATATTTAGAAATAACAGAAATAAGCTAATCAATCAAAATAATATGTTATATAATACACACTAAAATTAAGGATGGTTGGATCCTCAACCCACCGTCAGATATAAAGCTTACAGTAGCCCCATGGCTTCTTTGGTGCTGACTGACAGCTCACAGCTGACTTCTGACAGTCAACATTTAGGTATATACCTAGATTTTGACTATCAGAAGTGACAGCTGCTAAACACATGTTTTTGCAGATCATATGGTTCGGCGTAGGGATACATAATTTCATCTGGTAACTTTTAAAAGCTTTTAGCTATCAGCTGTGAACTGTCAGTCAGCACCAAAGAAGCCCTGGGGCTACTGTAGTCCGCACTGATGAGGCGTACTAGGGAAATGAGGAGTTAGGTAGTTTACCGTTGCTTTCCTCAGTGAGCCAGAAGGCACTATAGCACATCAGTCTGCCAAGTCCACCAACTGACCCTACAAGCAACACCTTCACTTCATTCATCACAGGGACTGGCTTTAAAATGAATATTAGGCTTACTATCCTCCCCGTCACTGACGAACTAGATCAAACGAACTTGACGTTTAGTTCGTCTGCGCGCCGGTGTGTTTGAGCAGTACACTTAACGACAGTTTCAACTAAAATCCAGTTCAGTGGTAGAACTGGTTTAAGGCGTCACTCTCACAATAAACTGGACTTCTGATAACACTTCTGATAACAAAGGCATCGTCATTCGATTTTCCACTAAGGTGTACTGAGGGTAGTTTTCCCTAAATTGATTTTTCCACTCTCCCTCCATGCCAATATCAGATACTCACTTTTTTTTAGCTAATGTACTAATTACGCTAATGGTTTTATGGATTGGGAAGGTTATAATTAGAAGAAATGTACCCGCATTTGCGCTGAGGGAGTGGAAAACCGTTAAGGAAAAGCCACCCTTAGCACACCCAACCGAGATGCGAACCTTGATCTCCCCGTCATCGGCAGTCCAGTCTACTGTGAGAGTAGTTCGTCGGACCTTACGGCCACCGAAGCGGGTTACACTCCCTCTAAATTCAACCTTTATCACCCCTAAAACATTAGCGTAGATAGATTCTATCTACGGTGGGAATGTAGGTAAGTTATAGCTGGAGGAAGGTTATTTATTGCAAAATTTGTCTGGAAGTATTTTTAGAAGTTTGATAACACTCTTTTATCGTTAACTAGCAAAAGTAAGCTACAGTAGCCTCATGGCTTCTTTGGTGCTGACTGACAGTTCACAGCTGATAGCTAAAAGCTTTTAAAAGTTACCAGACCAAATTATGTATCCCTACGCCGAACCATATGATCTGCAAAAACATGTGTTTAGCAGCTGTCACCTCTGACGGTCAAAATTTAGGTATATACATAAATGTTGACTGTCATAAGTCAGCTGTGAGCTGTCAGTCAGCACCAAAGAAGCCATGGGGCTACTGTACCTGGTCTTATCCGGGTTAACCGTGCGATGAGTTGTTTGATTACCCCGGGCAACGCTTTCCTTTTATTCAAACAAACAGAAGGGAAAAAAAACTCTTCATTTTAGTTCCTCCAACCCAGTTTTTAATAAACTTATAAAAAAAAAGTAGTCAAAATTTTAAAATTCTGGCTTCTAGGTACACATATATGTGCACAGGAACTAATTTTTTAAAGTTCAACCCTCTTCGTGCTGTAGATATCACGCAAAGTTCATAACAGACCAACAAGTTCTTCAATTTATTAATATAGAACAGCGGTTACCAACGTGGGGTACGCGTATCCCTAGGGGGAACGTGCCAATAAATTAGGGATGGTTTGTGAAATCACAACCTGCTCCTTTGTCACTGCTCCTCTGATGTCTCATTCACAACCTGTTCCTGACAGATGAAAGGAGCTGTTACTTTTTGTCACTGGTCCACGGATCAAATACATGCTGTAACAGGTCCGGAATAAACTTGTTCCTCGTCTCTCTGTCACAGACAGCGCTGGAACAGGTCCAAAGTAACCTTGTTTCTTTATATTCTGGAGATATTTTGGAGCAGTCCTACACTAGAAAGGAAGTGGATGCATTGTGTTCTTGTCAGAGCGCTGAGATCAGGTCCGGCGCAAACTTACTTATCTATTATAGGCCTAGTTTAGAGTTGGTTTGGGAGTCACAAATGAGTTTTGAAGGTGAAAGCTTTCGTAGTACAAAACATTATTTCCACAATACAAGCACAGTATGTATGTAATATATTCTCACAATAAATTGTTACGTTGATGAGTGACATTGAAGGGACCCAATTGGTGATCAAATGATTTAAGGCAAGGGTCAGCAATCTACTGACTGACTGATTTTATATAGCCCACAAAATATTTAGCAAACAACAATTTGTTCAACAAATGGACTTAATAACTAATTGGGAAATGTAAAATTGAACTTTTTGTTGCTTTACTTTTTTCAAATTAGCCAAACATTTTTTTTAAACCCATAAAGCCCACAATATCAAAAAGGTTGCCAGCCTCTGGTCTCTGGCTTCACTCTCGCACTATAATGGACGGCCGATTACAGTGAGATTGAGGTTCGATTCCGATTGGGTGCACTGAGGGTGATTTTTCCTAAACGTTTTCAACTCTCATCCAAATGTGAGTGCACTTCCTCTAGAATCAACAATATTCATCCCTAACACATGGTCGTAATTGGCATAAATGCGTAAAATCCGAACGGGCAGTAGACGCGGTCTACAAAAAACTAGGCTGGGAGTAGGTACGAATACTGTCACTGTGACTAAAAGGAGCAGGTAAAAGGAACAGGTCCAGTGGTGGAGCAGTAACAGATTGCTCCTGCTCCACTAAAGGAGCAGTTTTTCCCATCCCTACAATAAATTTGGGGATACGTGAAAATATTTGAATAATGGCGGAAAAAGCTACAAATGCTAGCAGTGTAAAGCTTAATTTACACTTCTGCCGAAAATAGAAAGCAGAATCTACCTCAGTGGCGTAGCAACTCACAGACTTTTATGTTGACCCATAATGCATTGCAACGCTAACTTAAAACCGGTGATTTTAACATCCAAATTATAACGCTGTGTCGTGGCAGAATCCAATACACCGATAGACACGTTTTCCATTAGCGGGTTATTTCAATTTTCCTCGCAACGGATAACGAAGCAGTCTGCTTGTTGTTAGCTCTAGAGAGCATGCGCATTTGACAACACATGCGCTCTACAGCCAGAAGCAAGCAGCTAACTTCGATGGCCGTTGTGAGGAGATTTGAAATAATCCGCTAATGGAAAACGTGTATATCGGTGTATTGGATTGTGCCACGACACAGCGTTATAATTTGGATGTTATAATCAGCTGTTTTAAGTTAGCAGTGCAATGCGTCATGTGTCAACAAACAGTGTGTGAGTTGCTGCGCCACTCAATCATATTCTGCTTTCAATTTTCGGCGAACGTGTGAATCAAGCTTAAGACAGCAGATCAGTTAAAATTTGTGAAACTAGCTCAGCGCTATGGCGAGGAGTGGTACGGGTTTTCTTCTATATTTGACCTTGAGAAAATGTATTCATTTTAAAACATAAAACAGTTCCCATAATTTATTAATTAATAAATTAAATGTGTTAATTTTAGCTGTAACTTTTGCTTTATGAATGTAAAAATATACGCACTTTTAATTCACTTTTATTTTTAATCCCATTATTAGCCCATTTATTTTCAGTTGCAACAAAAAAATCAGAAATAACTACTACTGTAGTAATTAAACATTTTGCTAATATTAAGGGCACAATTTTCAAGAAAATGGGCTGCCAATGGGTACGCCAGTGAAAAAAAGGAGAGAGTGTTGGGAGCCGCTGATATAGAAGATTTAGTATTACTAAGAACATAATAGATATTTCCAAATAGGTTGACATTCAGGGGATGTTTGCGATAAAGAACCTTCCGTTGTCACTTACCTACATCCCTACAGTATGTAGCGTGTCAATCAGGTTGATTGATCACCTACAACGGAAAAAAACTAACTATTTATCTATTTTCGTGTAATTGGGTGNCTACAGTAGATGGGCACATAAGCGTTCAAACCGAACGGGTAGTGAGACGCAGTGTTAGAAAAAAAAAATCATCTAAAATAAATTATTACTTTCCCCACTGGACCATCCCGCCAATTTCGGGGTCACCTTGGTGAAGGTCATTCCCTCGCGGGGCTCACTGCAAACGAACGATCTCTATTTTTACCAGGAGCTCGTGACTGGCGGCCGATGCATCAACGAGATTCAAAGAACGCTGGAATCCAGCCAACATTTAATTGTCCACCCGTTCCCCGCGATAAAGGACCAATATTTTATGTGTAGAATACAGAGCTACACATTAAATGCAACATTATAAGTGGCGTGTCGTGGAGTATTGTCAGGGTAAGCAGAGCCTGTTTAAAACTTTACTTGTGAAATTCCCTTATCCCTAATCAAAACAATAATGGGCCAGCTAAAGTCCAATTTTCGTTGGAAGACCCTTTCAGAAAATAGGATTGGCAGTTCTGAAGCTTCAAGCCAAATAAAATAATATTCTTAGAATTATATTTATTCATAATTTATTTGAGTTAACCTACGATTTCTAAACCAACTGATTATATCAGCAAAGGAAAATTTCTATGAGCGAGCGCGAAAGGAGCAACCAGTTTTTCCGGGAAAGGTATTTTTATATATGCTACATGCCACAACCAACATGGGACCAACGGCTTTGCTTCCCCTCCGAAAGAAATTGTGTTATGATTTTTATAGCTCAGGAAAAATTAATCGACCCCAGCTGTGTTTGAACCCACCATCTTCGAGTCCTGAGGCGAGCACTTTACTCCACGACTACCAAGGTAGACTTAGAATTATAAGTTGCCCTTATGACCCTATTAAAAGCTGACTTTATTTCTTTGAAGAAGGCTAGCTGGCTCTATGATGCATGATGGCTGAAATTTAATGACACTGGCTACGTGTTTTGCCGGGATGGCAATCAACTTGCGAGTTCACTTAACGTTCACGTAACATACCGTAACGTAACGTAACGTAGCGTAACGATTCTATTCGTATTTTTAAATGGAAGCCAACACGATGCAGTTAATAACTTAACGTAAGAGAGCCCATTCCGACGGCGTCGTTCGAGCCGAGGGGAGTCTTGAGCGTGCTCGACTTTTGTGAGTCAGCTCGGCTAAGAGTAGCATTCTAAAATGACGGCGAAACGCGCAATGCTGAGGAGTATTGGGCTAGAAAGTGGACCGAGGGGGAAAATCATCAGATGCGCCTATTTGAATTTGTGAATCCATTTACGGGTCCAAATTTTCCTCTTCAATTCATGCGGCCGATTTTGACGACTTTCCAGTTCTTTCATCAACATATCCACGAGAGCTCCGATACCTTTCAATACGAGATCGGCCATCTTTATGACGACCCTAGTAGCAAGATGTGAAAATCTACCTCTATTATCTACAAGACTGGACCGTAATAGTATACTCGGTTCTTATTTAAGGCGATTGGCCCTTTTCATTTGGGGTGGAAATGCAGTCATGGGAACAAACGGTTCTCTTCCAAGATGTTTTTTTGTTTTGAAGTTTTATTTTCAGAAACGGTTTGTTCAAGAATAGAAGTATGTTTATTAAGCTATACTTTTTATATATATACTTCCCCCATAATTTTAACAGTTATCAAATGTCGATAAATTTGACATTTTTCAATAGAAGTTGCCAGATTCATAAAAAAAAATGTAACAATTAATAAACATTGATACATTATCTTAGAAGTGATGTTGAAAATATTAACAAGACCTGTCCGGCAGCTAGCGCCAGCTACGGTTTCCGTGATTCATCTGTTCTTGTTGGCACGGAAGGATACTTTGGTCGGTTGTGAAGACACGCCACGCCTTTCACCCTTCCGCCGACCATCCTACAAAATAAGTTTTAGACTTGCACTCGACAGGGCCAAGGGCCTTAATTCGTTGCGATTTAAGTGAAGTTTACCACGTGCTCTTACCAACCACTTCAAAGGCTCTTCTTACACTTTATTATTTTGGCTCCAGTAAGCTTCTATTGCAAGTGCGTGCATCTTAAACAACCAACAGCTCGAGTGTCATTTTAGTGATCAATTTGTTTTCAAACAGCCTCAATACATTGTATGTTTTCCTTGAGTTGTTACGTTACGTTAATTCTGATCAAACATTAAGTTTCGTTAAGTTACAAGAACGTTAATTTGATCGTGATACCAGCATTAGAAAGCCTTTGAATAATAAGTCAAACATAATCTATATGAATAAAAAAAGAGTTTGTCTGACATGGTTAGGGAGCGGATTGTTAGTGACCAAAGTTCCTTAAAATTGGCAGGCAAATAAATACGGGATTTAGGCATCAAAATAGGCATTCATATTTAAAAATGAATGGTACGGAACTCCGCACGGACTGTTTCGCCCTATTGTTTAAAAATGGAGATATTGACTCAACACTCGTAATATATGCGAAACGAAATAATATACACTAGCAAACCCAAGCATAAATTGCACTATACTTACGTAAAACATTTTTTCAGTCCCGGTTTTAAATTTAATATTTTTAATTTTTAAAGAATTAATGTCATCATTTGTCTGTTTGCACCGATAAATATGATCGATTTTGGGTCCACAAGGGTCATCACTTCGTATTAAAATGTCGACTTCCGGTTAACATTTTCGACATTTTATTAGGTGTTGCACATCTTCATGTCATCGTATTGCTATTAAATTCCTCAATTATAGATTTTAACCAATAAAAAATGTGAATATATACTATTGAGTCCAAAATGGAGATAGATCATTGTTGTACAGACATTTCTACTAGTCGGTTTAAGGAAAAATAGCACACTTTTTGAGAGACTTACTTATATATTTAATTACTCTATGGCATTGGGGAATTATTGTGTTAACACTTAAGTAGTATCTCTTTACAACTAAAGCTCACAAAATTGTATTAATATATTTGCCAATATCTCAGAAACCGTTGATTTTATAAAAATACATTTCAAATAAAAGTTTTTTTATTTTTAATAGCACTACAATTTTGCAATTATAAGTTATTTAGTATCTCAAATAGTTGTGTAGATACGGAAATTTCCGCTTCTGTAAAGTAACCTAAATTCATTTTTATGGGAAAATGAAAATCGCCAGCTTATTTATAATCTTAATTAACGCCTAGATACGAATTTTAATCAAAATCGTTAGAGCCTACATTTAGAAGCTGGAATTTTAAATTTTTGATTAGACTTTTTAACTTAATTAAAAACTGGGTTGGGAGAACTAAAATGAAGAGTTTTTTTCTATCCGTCAGAAGCAAAGAAAAACGTTGCCTGGGGTAGCCACGCAATTCATTTCACGGTTACTCCAGGCACTTTTGCTAGTTCTAAAACATATAATCAAAATAAGTTTTTCATACTGCACTTAGGTACAAAGTATGACTCTAGAATGGTTTCAAATAATAATGTATTTATAGAAGAAACTTGTATACAAGTTTTTTTCTTTTATTATTGATTCCTATCACATGACATTTACATAATCCATTGGAAAATAGAAAGCCGTAACTTTTGAAGTTCTTCCAGCAGGTGTGAAATATGTTTGTTGATCGTTAGCCTATCTTATAACAATAGCGCCATATTCAGCTTGAATTTCGTTACTCAGACTTTCAAATACCACTATCAAGATTCACTCACAACACCTTCTAATAAATCGTTTACTTTGAAATAGTAAATAATGTGGCTTTGAAAGAAGAATACGTATCTTTCGTATGAGTTGAAATCTCAATTGATTAATAGAGTGAAGAGTGAGTAAATATTTGGTTATTTCTAGAATTTAAGGGTGTGGCTTGTACAAAACAAAGTTACAGAATAGTAAGGCTATAGTGGTATATTATTTATGCCTATAGAAACATCATATTTCTTTAGAAATAGACTGTTTATCATGTTATGAAAACAACAAATTTTGTAGAGGGATTAATATAAATTTGTGTCCAATTTAAAATTTTAAAATTATACAGTCAAAAGTTTACATATCTATAATTTTATATACAGTATATAAACTTATATTAATCATATATGCTAATATTTTTAAGAAATTAATGCAACGTTTGCAGACATTTTATTTATACTTTAGTCTAACTAACTAGTTTCAGAATCTCTAAAAATATTTACATTAATTATCTAAAGGCGGGGAGATTATTTTTTTCTAAGAAAAGGCACCAACATTCACAGAGAGAAAATATATCAAACTGCAAAAAAATAAACTCTCCCTAAGGACGTTACCGACCTATGACGTCACAGCCGGTCAAGATGGGATTTCATATGTTTATGAATTTACGTTTTAAAGATATAACGTTGAAACCAAAACCATAAATTCTTAAATAATTCTAAAAAATAGTCCTACAATGTCACACGATTATTAATTTTATTTTGAACTGATTTTTTGCGAACGAGTCATATACAACCTAGGCTAATCGAAATTGGCCTGTAGGAGTATTCCTGCCAGGATGTAGATTGGTAAAAGTCTTAGTGGCATATGTATATTTAGAATAGGAAACGAGAAAAAGGAAATTTTAAAAAGCAAGGCATTGCTTTCAAGGCGCAAATAATATAGTGACTGTAAACTCGTCAGAGGAAGAGGGGAAGTATTATCATTAGATAAACACGAAGCCTCACACGGTGAACTGCTCATTTTCTTCCCTCGCTTTTTATTTCGTACATTGGTATCTAGGTGATGTGGCACTAAACTTCTTAGGTGCGTCAAGTTAAGATGAAACCCGCCTCGCGAAAAACTTTCCAGGTAGGCAACGTTGTTAAATCTTACATTATTATTTTCACTCTACGTTTGGAATTTCATTTTATAAAAATAACTCTATCTATTGGAAGATTTATTATTATTATTATCATCATCATTATCACTACCATTATTATTATTAGTAGTAGTAGTAGTAGTAGTACCGCGGCTTACTACTCGTTAGGGCTATACGCACTTAAGCTAATATGTAATGGTAGGGGGATTGTGAGATGAAATGGAGGACCTACAGTTTAACGTGGAATCCGAACCACGGCGGAGGCCTGGCGTTCCCCACATTCACAAGTTGTGATTAATACACAAGATTTAATAAATTTTGTATGAATTGTGACGACCGTTATAGTGAATGTTCGTAAATTTCGTAACCCGAGAGTTATGTCTATCTTGGCACACAAACGGATGGATCAGAAGAGGAAGCGAGAAAAGATGTTTTTGTAGTTTTAATAGCAAACCATTGTTTTCGTCAAAATAAATCAAACATTCCTTCAGTAGAAACATACAATTTTTATTCTTTTCAAATTCGTATTAATACTTCATGAGATGAGAAACTTTTTATATAAAGAAAAAAAGATGTTTTCATCAAATTCAAGGACATCCTTGACAGATATTCAAGAACTGTTGAGATAACTAGGTGAAGAAAACTCTACGTTCCTACTAGAGAAATTAATGGTTTATTAAAAAAAATAGTTTTGCTTTTAAAAAAACTGCAAAAATACTGCCATAAACTCTCAGAATCCTACCATTCCACCTTAAGAACCAGTCGTGTAGTTAATATAATCCAGTAATTAAGTTTCAGCTAGTGTAAGATTGACAGACTTGAAAAAGAAAACATCAACCTCTCTTCCACCCACCCACCCCTTTTCCCCTTTAGCCAAAACAGACAAGCCGTTTGTACATCCATTTCGACACCGGTTCACTTTGTCATCGACCCACGACCGTTGGCATTTAAAAATGTTTACAAGCATGTTGAAGGTGTTGCCGGGCTGATGGTTTTTAATACCCTTTCTCCCCCCCCCCCTCCCCCATAACCCTAACATGTTGTTGATGGATCCCTGACAGGATCCTGAACATGGGGTACACTTTTCAACATGTCCCGACACTCCTCCTACATAGCATGGGGCCCCGAGTTGGTTTTAATGACCGTGACCGCCGGAGTAATGGACAGACGAATGTGAACATAACTCTTGTGGTACGTTAACCTCCTTTCAACTTTGGGAAAAGATATGCACTGGTATTATTTACAAATACTCCCTACAAGAGTGGTATTCAATCTGGGGTACGCGAACACATCTTAGGGTTACGTAAAAATTTCTAATCTATAGTATTTCCTTGATAAAAACTGTAGGACTATAATCAGTGCCAGATTTATGGTTAACCACGATATACCTGGAGGTAAGGACATGTACTCTTCTCTCTTATAGATGTAGATTATAGAATATATATAACTTACAATTACGTACCAATAACTTTGAGGGTCCAATGTTGAATAGGGTGACCTGGTGGTCTAGGGGTAAGGTGTCAGACTTCTATGCTGGCGGCCGGGGTTCGATCCCCGGTCCCGGCAAAGATTTATCTGATTACCAAACCCTTCCTTCACCTCTGACAAGACATCTTGTGAATGTGAGGAATGCCAGGTCTCCACCGTGGTTCGGATTCCACGTAAAACTGTAGGTCCTCCATTTCATCTCACAATCACCCTACCATTACACATTAGCGTAAGTGCGTATAACCCGAACGGGTAGTAAGACGCGGTGCTATTAATAATAATAATAATATTGTTGAATAGAAATTATATCTGGGGGTACGCGAAGGAAAAAGTTTGCATAACACTACCCTACAACGTGTCTCACTACTACCTCTTTTCATGCTATACGCATTATACGATAATTACTCAAAGGGGTAGGGACGAGCAAGGAAGGATTTTAGAGTTATTCTACCACCATTTGCTTGGAAGGAGAAGAGGAAGTAGTTTATGAAATACCACTCTCAGTGTACCCGACTGGGATTCGAACTCCGATCTCTTTGTTATTGGTAAAATTAAAAAATAATCTATGTATATTTTTTAATATATACATAAATTAGCTTTTATTACTCTTGGTTAAATTTAAAATAATAATTTTCAATTTAGTATATATATGTAGGTTGAAAGTAAAATCTGGGCAGTTTAAGTATCTTCGAGAGGTGTAAAAAAAATGTTATTTATTTATGATGTCAAAATGAACAAAAAAAAATTATAACGAATGCACAAGACATGACTAAATCAAACACACTTTACAAAAGAAAACTAAAACATATCTTGGAGATGACAAAGTTTTTAACAATTAAACTCTTGCACACTCTCAAATATAAAATTGATTTATAAATATCTGCTTTAGAATTGATAGCTACCCGTTCACACCTAATCCTTTCTACCTTAATTGTAATGTCTCATGAGAAATGTGTATTTTATAACCTTACAAAGAGGATACAAAGTTCATTGCCTTCAATATTTTCTCATTTCGACAAATGTGTGTTTAAAAAAATGTATGTTTGAATATTTTTGAATTTATTAAATATCAATAGTGCCTAAATATTACTAAAAAATTGACGCAAACCAAGAAAATATGACATCAAATTCTCCAATGACAAAACATGACATATAAAATAAACATTTCTACTAAGAGAGAATCATGAAAAGAGTACATGTACTTATGAGCATTGTATGTGATAAAAAAAATACATGTCTTCAAAATCCTGGCCCTGACAACGACTTTAAAAACTATGAAATCTTAATCACATGTTTATTTTGCTTGTATTACAACTTTACTATATTCGCAATATCTAGAAAATATTTATCTAGTCACGGACAGTACATAATTAATTTATCTGCTAGAGATAACTTTATGTTACATGACATCCAAATGTTTTTGTTTGCTTACAACTATAATTAAAAACGATATTGCGCTCACCCACCGGGACTGAGAGAAAAAACACCACCTCGTTATCTTTCATCCCGAGTAATTTGTCAAACGTCACAATAGTACATATGAAACCTTCCCAACATTAAAAATAATGTAATGAGAGTTTTTTTTATCATGGTTATAATGAGAGTTTGTACTTTTGGTGCTAAATATTTTCGTACTATCTCTCAAATGTGTGACGAAAATAACATTAAAAAAAATAGTATTAAAAAAAGTTTAACATTTAGGCTATATTAAATAAAAACTTTAAAATACCCTGACTATTTTTTATATATGTTTTTAGCGTTCGGGTTGTACCTATGTACTAATTACTCTAATGTTTTAGGGATAAGAAAGGTTTCATTAAGAGGAAATTCACCCACTTTTACATGGAAGGAAAGTTAAAAGCAATATAAGAAAACCCACCCTCAGTGCACCCTACGGTGACAGATCCCCAATCTCCCCATCATTGGCAGCCAGTCTATGGTGAGAGTAGCGCCGTAGACCATGCGTCCACCGAAGTGGGGTCTGATGCACTAATTACGTTAACGTGTTAGAGACGAGGACGTTTGAATTTATAGGAAGTGTACCCGCATTTACGTGGAGAGTGAGTGGAAAACAATTTAGGAAACCCCACCCACAGTACACTCGACCGGGATTCAAACCCCGATCTCTCTGTCATCGGTAGTAGTCTATTGCGAGAGTGACGTCTTAGACCATGCGGTCATCGAAGCAGACGATACACTAATTAAGGATGCAGACTCAGAAGGGTGAAATTAAATTAAATGAATGGACCTTCGACTTGATACTTGAGAAAAAACTAATGCGAACATCCCATTATGTTTAGAAATTTACTCTCAATGCACCAGACTGGAATCCGAACCGAATCCCGGCTTCCCGAATAAGTTCTGAGCACGCCAGGTCTTTTTTTTGTGTGCATCACATCCACTATCCGCATATTTACATCGATGGGGTGAGAAAGATAAAGTTTAGAGCAAATGTATCCATATTTGCATGAAGGTAGGTCGGAAAACTTAATTAGGAAAAATATTCTCTCAATACACTCGACTGGTATTCGAGCCCCTATTTCTCTATTAGAGACAATCCAGTCTAAAACAAGATGTGACGGGAGGGCAGGAGCAATGTTAGTTTCACGGGCTCGCCTGAATTGAGCCAATATAGCTGGCTCAGGACCCGAATTGCGCCAACTGTAAAACCAAACTATTTCAGTTTTTAAACAATAAACGATTAATTCTGTTTAGTTTTCTTGTCCGTGTTTGGAATACTGTATTTCCTTCTCGTACAGGTAAACATCAGTTTTGCATCGACTGGTTGGATGCTGCTCATATCGCAGAACGCGACTTTCTCTTCTTCAGCTTCAAGTTAGTGATCTAATTGAACTGGACCTGGCGCAATTTGGGTCTGATCCCTCTTCTAACTGAACTGGACTTGGCACAATTTGGGTCTGCCCCCTCTTCTAACTGAAATGGACTTGGCACAATTCGGGTTCGGGATTAGTGAGCTTTTATCAAACCCTCAGTGAGGGTCAATTATCTAACGCGATTTGGGTCTACTCAGTTGAACAGGTTTAAGCTTAGTATGCACTTGGAAACATTGCTAGCCAACTGTTGGCCAACATGGGAACTAGATTGTTGGTGAACATTAAAGAAACATTGTTGCACGTCCAGACTACAATGATGGAACATTTGTTTCTCGTACAAAGTTCAGTTGAGTGAAAGACGTATGTTGAGGATGCTGCTATGGCTTGTGCTTTGTATGTAGTTATGAGCTTTTCAAGACAGAGAAGAAGAAAACGAGGGTGGGTCTGTAAGGTGCTTCAAAATGGTTCGTACTATGCAAATAAGCTTCCGACAGAACTTAAGTTCGAAGACGGTTCGAAGAACTTCACTCGCATGTCTCCAACAGTTCGTGAAGTTATTTTACAAATGGCTGGTCCTAGGATAATAAGAAGCGACACACGATTTAGATCAGCAATCTCACCTACTAGCCCACGTTGATTGTTGTCGGAAACATTGTTTCTTGTAACTAATTTTAAATGGGTCACGGGAAACGTGTTTTCTCTGCCGTGAAACACAAAGAAAACACGAAAAAACAGTTGGGAAACAATTGGCCAACTGAACAAGTGCAACATGTTGGCAAACAATGTTTCCTAATGCACACTAGGCTATTAACGTTGCTATTCTGAAAATGGAAAAATGACACCTGAACACGGGAATCGAACCGGGGACCTTTTGGTCTAGTACGCCAATGCTTTGGCCATTGAGCTATTCAGGAAGCGTACTGTGTCCCGGGTAATTCTTCACTCATATTTTAAGACAGAGTCTATGATGGAATGTATGTACGGAAATCGTCGGCTACAAATACGTTTTAACGTTGAGTTATAATAGGATAGTCATAAAAAATAGCCTTTTAGAACATACAATTATTTTACTTTATGATGTCAACTTTGATAGCATTTTATCAACAGGTTGTAAGCGTAAATGATAATGAAGAAGGAAGCATTTTATGGAAGTAGAGTGAAAAACCATCCTCAGTAGACCATCCCTACCAGTAATCAGCAGGCCAGCCCAATACGAGAGTGACGCCTTAAAGCACTGAAGCGGGCGATAACAGTTTACTATGTTGTTATTGTTATTTTATAGGTATTTATATTATAAATAAAAATTGACATATGCAGATCATTTGAACTGCAGTTTAATAATATCAGATTAGGTTCTTCCTATCATAATTCTACTATAGCTACACCGGTCTTTCAAGTCTTGTTTGTAGGCATTTAATAAACAAAACGTGTGACTTATGTAGGTTTTATGTTTACTATGGATAAATAATAACCTATCCACATTCTTGTGGTGTAGTTATTTTTCTTTTATAGCATAGTTATTATTCTTTTTGATGGTTATAGTTTATTTACAATATTAAGTAGGTAAGCCTGTAAGTTTTAAAATTGAATATTGACATTCAGGAAACTGAACTAATTTATAAATGTTTACTTGAATTTCTATAGAAAATAATCGAAAACACTTAAAAAAATGTATTTGATCAAATATTTGAGAATAATAATGAATAAGCTATTCATACTAAACGGTTTACCACTTTCCTTACCATATTAGCGTAATTAAGGTGCGGATATAGGGAACGCAAGTTAAGGGCTTTTTTTTTCAATTTTTATAGCTAAACATTCTTTGGCCAAAATAAATAAAATATTGCTCCAGTAGAAGCAAGGAGTTTAAATTTCTTCAAATGGTGATATCAACATTTCTTGAAAGCGTATAACCCGAACGGGTAGTAAGACGCGGCGCTAAATAATAATAATAGTAATAATAATACACATTTCTTGAATACCTGTCATGAGCATAGTGGAATTAGATAATAAACTTTAAAAAAAGAGAAAAAGTTGTCATTAAATTCCAGGACAGCCTTGAGATATTCAACAACTGTTGTTATCACCATGTGGAGAAATTTAAGCTTTATGTATGTAGCAATGCAATATTAAATTTATTTTGACCAAAATATGAAAACCGCAAAAACACAGGCCTTTTCTCACGTTCCTTACACTCCTAACTTAATGTGTGTGTGTGTGTGTGTGTGTGTAAAACCCGAGCCTGCAGTGAGATGCGGCAAAAAATAATATAATTTTGCTTAGATCTGAGAAAGTTAATTTAAAGTTCGCCAATAAAGTAAATAGTTAAAATTAACGTGCTCTTTCCGAGCGTTATATCTATCTGCTATTGAGAAACAACCGCAAAGCTTGACAGCATTTGAGACTAATTTAATAATTTACTATTTATATAAAGGGTAGGCCATGTAAGACGTGGTTAAATGTTGTAGACGAATGTGTGAAATAGAAGACATTAAGAGTTTTAAGAATATGTATGTTGTTGAAGCGAAGGAGGTATGGAGAAAGATAGTGAGGATGGATTAAGCAAGGGGTGACCTGGCGGTCTAGGGGTAAGGTGTCAGACTTCTGTGCTGGCGGCCGGGGTTCAATCCTCGGTCCTGGCATGGGTTTATCTGATTACCAAACCCTTCCTTCACCTCTGACAAGACATCTTGTGAATGTGGGGAATTCCAGGCCTCCACCGTGGTTCGGATTCCACGTTAAACTGTAGGTCCTCCATTTAATATCACAATCACCCTACCATTACACGTTAGCGTAAGTGCGTATAACCCGAACGGGTAGTAAGACGTGGTGCTAATAATAATAATTTAGTAAGGAGTTGGTTTTTTGAGCTATATGTACAGTTTCTTGCCTACCCCGTAAGGGAGCGGCGTGATCAGGTATGTGTGTGTGTATTTACTCTACCTTTCAGTTTTACTGGTACAGATGTATATATATATGTATATATATTTATACAGGGTGAGTTGGAAACAGATTATGGGTAGTAAAGTGATGGACAACGGTCTGTGGTTTGTCTGACGTCCGGTGGAGCTCACGTGAGTGACATTATCTTCAAAAAGTGAAAAAGTATAGTAAATAGTTTACTTTTATTTATCTGGTAAATATTTACTTCTCAATTAAAGTGTTAATTTTTCAAGTTACTGATAATCTGTTTCAGCCTCGCCCTGTATGCATATTTAAATTTTACGTACCCCCGGGGATACGCATACCCCAGGTTTAATAGCACTGATCCCAGCTATATTATTACAAGAAAATAGTCCCGTCACACGGACATGTTTAATAAATAGTGCGATAGAGTACATTAGGCCTCGTATACCGCCATGTACTGGTTAGTTTAGTTCCAACGGCTGCGTAGCAGACGACACTTAATGAGCGTACTTTTATTACACAGAGCTTGGCTTTGCGCGATAGTACCAACTATACCAAATACCATAAATATTGCACTCGCAGTAGAATAAACGCCGATCCCGGGTCGTTGATGGATTTGATTCAAGGTTGCTCCAAGTAGCCGGCGAGCTCACGCGTTCATAATAGACTCTGCCTTAAGGTGAGCGTGTAGACAACGCAAGATAAGGGTGGTACTTTTTTTTGCAGTTTTTATGTCAAAACATTTTTTAAAAAAGTATGGAGTATATTGAAGAAAACAGCTTTATTAAACTGTGGCCCGCAGCACGCCCCGGAGTCCGAGACCACTGGCAAGTACCGCCAAGAGATATACCGCTAAGTTAAGTCTTGAAAGTAATTTGGCCACTTAGCAGCATGTGTTACTAGAAAACCCACACACATCTGTTTACCGCGGTTTTGATGAGTCACTTGTTTTGTTGCTTTTTTTTTAAACGTGTCACTTTTTTTATTTTTGTTTCCCCGTTTTGTCATATCATTTTATTAACTTCAGCCTTTTTGACGTCTCGTTGTTTGTTAAGCGTATATATATATATATATATATATATATATATATAT
>CABFOW010004156.1:1869-32375 GCA_902141385.1 Timema californicum | reverse complement strand
GGGGGGGGGGGTCAAAGAGGTAATAAAACTAATAACGCGTGGTTTATGGATGACACCTATTCAAATGAAAACACGCATGGTACTGTTCAGTTGTTCTAATGAGTACCGGTTGGTTACAAGTAAAATATGAATGTCACAAGTCTGAAGGGGAGGATGTTCATATCTTGATCTGAACCTGCAGGTCGTGCAAGGTTTCAGCCGAGCGGTGTAAGGCCCTCTTCTCATCTTCGTTGAGCGGTTGTTTCACGATGTACTGCACCCCGTTTTCACCCAGGACACAAGGCAGTGACAGGAACACCTCCTTGTCAACCCCGTGACGGCAACCCTGTAAACAACATGTCACTGCCACGTGAATTACCATTCCCTTCACTGGAACAAGGCCTGGTACACACGACACCATTTCTTGTACGTACATGAGATTGGACAAGGTCCGCAATGATTGCTCACAAGTTTTCCCCAGAGACTGGTTCATATGGTAAAAACTATTGAATACAATATTTGCAAAATACGATGGATTTTTTTACTCTTTTTTATGGTTAAATGATCAATGGATAGTTAAAAAAATATTTTTTTAAGCACAGTCTAGTGTCTTACTACTCGTACGGGCTATACGCTTATGTCCTAATTACGCTAATGGTTTTAGGGATTAGGTAGTTTATATTTTAAAGAAAATGTACCCGATTTTGCGTGGAAGGAGAGTATAAAACTATTTCAGAATAAAACACTCTCAGTACACCCGACCGAGAATCGAACCTCGATCTCCCCGTCATCGGCAGTTTAGTCTACTGCGAGAGTGGCGCGTTAGATCATACGGTCACCGAAGCGGGGTTATAACTGTTGATAACTTTACAATCATTCGCACGTAAAAGAAGTGGAGCAGACGGAGTTATTATGTTTACAAGACAAAAGAGGTAAAATAAAATTGGCCTTTATAGAAAGTGTTTCTTACGAGGTGGAATATAATTATACATAAAAAGAGGAGTGCAAAGCAAACTTTTTACAATCTTGGGTGACAGCATAGCACAATCTTGTGGCCCCACTCCGTTCTACCCTGAACGCCTCACCTTGACGGATTGCACTATGGCCCTATATTGTGAGCCGTATCATAGTGGAATAATTCAAGGTGAGCTTGCTAACTTACAGGGCAAACGAAGGTTGCATTATCTTGTTATTATTATTAGCAGCACCACGACATAGGCTAAATACGTTTTCACATAAATTAATATTCCGACAGGAAGTGAAATTTTAGAAAATAGACATACATTTTTGCGGCCAACAGGGATAACATTTAATTTTATTATTATTTTGTGATACATATATATGTATATATATAAAAGTATATATATATAAAAGTATATATATGTATATATATATAAAAGCATGAATATGTATATATATATATAAAAGTATATATATGTATATATATATAAAAGTATATATATGTGTGTATATATATATAAGTATATATAAGTATATATATGTATATATAAGTATATATACATATATGCATAAATATATATAAAAGTATATATATATAAAAGTTACGTCTGAAAAATCTAATTACTTGACCTATGAAGGTATACAATTTGTTATGGTACCTTATAGTGATCAAAAAGATTTCTTACTATTAGAACTTTAACTTTGATAAAGGCTGAGCTAATATTTTTACCACCACGCCTTACTATCCATTCGGGTTTTACGCCTATCTACCAATTAATTAATATTAATATTAGCACCGCGTCTTACTACCTGTTCGGGTTATACGCACTTACGCTAATGTGTAATGGTAGGGTTATTGTGAGGTGAAATGAAGGACCTACAGTTTAACGTGGGATCCGAACCACGGTGGAGGCCTGGAATTCCATACATTCACAAGTTGTGATTAATACACGTTGTGAAGGAAGGGTTTGGTAATCAGATAAATCTGTGCCGGGACCGAGGATTGAACCCCAGACCCCAGCACAGAAGTCCAACACATTACCCCTAGACCACCAGGTCATCTATATACTAATTAACTAATTTAATATGTTTGAGAAGAGAAAGGTTGAATTTAGAGGAAATATACCCACATTTGCGTGTAGGGAGAGTGGAAAACCATTTAGGAAAACCCAACCTCAGTACATCCGACCGGGATAGAACCCCGATCTCCGCACCATCGGCAGTCTAGTCTACTGCGAGAGTTATGCCTTAGACCATGGGGCCACTGAAGATGGTAGCTAATATTTAATTCCAAATAAATATTGGTCTTAGATCTATTTGATTAAAATAAGACAACTTAACTCACTATTTTTAAAGTGTCTATCACAAATTACCAACTGAACTCATCTTAAAGAGTCGCATGACTTAGAATTTGGTTACTGCCATTTATACAATAAAGTGGTTAAAACTGTAAGCGTGGTTTTTAAGACCTTAAAAAAATGTTCGTTTTAAGAAACTTTAGTTCGCGTCCCGATGGATGTGGGTTGAAGATTTAGTATCTGTACGTTGGGATACGACTGATTCGTAGTTCACTATATGTGTGGTCCCAGGCATTAATGAGCGTTACCATGTTAATTGCCTGCCAAAATAGTAATAAAAAGTTATAAATATGGTTTTCAAATTAATGCTAAAATTATTTTATCGGGCGTTTTCTTGTTGAAAATCAAGTCAATAAAACGCATGCAGCTGAAGACATTTTGTAGCTTCACTTTTAGGAATTAAATACATTAGGTTAGTTAAGGTTCATTTTGTAATCATAGAGATGATATCCGCATACAACTTACAAACTAACTTAATCAAATACAGTGCGGATAATAGTACACACACGGTCTTAACGTCAAGATATTTACTCATTTTATTTTTATTTGAAGTATTTAACGTGCACTTTCTGAACAGACTGATTAAATCAGCACATGCCTTATAAACTAACTTAAATCTAGAAAAGACATGCCATCCAGACCCCAGTCGTTAATTCATCACTGTGAATGCGGAAAGCCACATTTCACAAATGGTAATTTTTTTCATCCATACCAGGAATCAAATACAGGACCCTTATCTCAGTTGAGAGACACGCTACCGACCGAGATAATGTATCGGACTAGATATTTACTAATCACCTGATTCAGTGGTCGCATAGTCTAAGGCGTCACTCTCGTAATAAGCTGGACTACCGATTACGGCTGTCGCGTCGGGTGGTTTTACCTGAGTGGCTATTCACTCTGCATCCACTTAAATGGTCGTACACTTCCTCTAAATTCAATCTGCCTCATTCCTAACACAATTTAGTAATTAATACATACGCGTATAGCTGGAATTGGTAGTAAGACGTAGTGCTAAAAAAAATCTGTCTGAAAAATATATGTTTAAAAAAAAAAGACCATTTCTTTGAAAACTGAACCTTAGCTTCAATTAGTAGTAGGATAATAAAATAAACCGTGATTTCTGTTGGGTAAGATAACGTTTTCCCTTTTTTTCTTTATTAATGAACACGTATCTCAGCCATTTGACGTATTAATGTTCATGACAGCCGTGGTAGAAATTCTCCTCTCAGTTTACGTCGAGGCTCTAAGATCTAGTAAATTTAGATATAGGAAATAATGTAGCCTGGAGCATGGGTGTCTTATTATAAGATACGTGCTTGTAGGTAACAACTTTTCGGGATGTCTCTATAAATAAGGCTGTATACATATTAAACAGGGGGGATTTAACTGCGGACAGCAATAACTTAGTGACGTGCTCGGTCTCCTTTATAGTCTACCCCGATTATTTGACATTTAATATCTTAACAGGGAGATTTACAAGTAATCCATAAGATTTTTATTCGCCGTAATTACATTAATCGGACAACGTTTTATCCGATACACTTTGACCGGTTCATTATGATTTACGTAATAGTTATGGCGTAGTTCCTCGCAGGTACAAAACATGGCCTATGATGATGATATCACATTTAACAGAGGGAAGAGGAAGATACAAATTATATAATTTGTTACCCTCTTCGGTGGCCGCATGGTCTAAGGCGTCACCCTCACGTTATACCAGATTGCCGATGACGGGTAGATCGGGGTTAGATTACTAGCACCACGTCTTACTACCCGTTCGGGTTGTACGCACTTACGCTAATGTGTAATGGTAGGGTGATTGTGAGATGAAATGGAGGACCTACAGTTTAACGTGGAACCCGAACCACGGTGGAGGCCTGGCATTCCCCACATTGACAAGTTGTGATTAATACACGTTTTTTCAGAGGTGAAGGAAGGGTTTGGTAATCAGATAAATCTGTGCCGGGACAGAGGATTGAACCCAGGACCCCAGAACAGAAGTCCAACACACCTTACTCCTAGACTACCAGGTCACCCGATCAAGGTTAGAGCTTTGGTAGGGTGTACTAAGGGTGGTTTTCCCTAGATGGTATAATACCCTCCCTCCATGAAAATGTGGGTACACTTAATCTAAATTACTTTTAATTATCCCAAATTTATTAGAGTAATTAGTACATAGGCGTCTAACTCGAATGGGTAATAAGATGTGGTGCTAAAAATAACAAAATTGTTAATTTGTGGTGTCGGCAGCACAGTGGCAAGCTTGTACTTTAAAGCTAAGAGTTCGATTTACATCTGTTGCAATTAGGGGTCGAGAGATAAAGAGGGGTGAACCGTCTCCCATTTCTTTTAACTTTTGAAACGCATTTTACTACCCGTCTGGGCTGCCCACATGTTATTACACTAAATGGGTAAGGACGATAAAGGTAAACTATAATTTAAAGAAAACGTACCCGCATTTGCGAAAAAAAGTCCTAAATAAATCTGCCAGGGAAACAAACCCCTAGCTTCCAAGTCACCGATAAGCCAAACTAAATGAGCTTGGTGACCTGGTGGTCTAGGGGTAAGGTGTCAAACTTCTGTGCTGGGGTCCGGGGTTCAATCCTCGGTCTTGGCATTGATTTATCTGATTACCAAACCCTTCCTTCACCTCTGACAAGACATCTTGTGAATGTGGGGAATACCAGGCCTCCAACGTAGTTCGGATTCCACGTCAAACTGTAGGTCCTTCATTTCATCTCACAATCATCCCTACCATTACACATTAGCGTAAGTGCGTATAGCCCGAACGGGTAGTAAGAAGCGGTGCTAATAATAATAATAATAATAATTATTATTATTATTATTTTAAACAAGTATTTGTTGAAATGAGAAGATATTGAACTTCGTATCGCCTTTGCTTGTATGGTTGTAAAATACACATTCCTGGTAAGACACTGCAAATAAGCTGAAGAGGGTTGCGTTGGAGGGTTGAAGAAGTTATTTGTAAATCAATATTATATGGAGCAAAATGCAAGAGTTTAGCTGTTAAAAGACTTTTCATTGCAGATGATATGTTCTAGTTTCCATTTGGAAAGTTCGTGTTTTTGTTAGTCGTGTGCATTCATTGTATCGCCCCACTCACTCTATTTACGAATTATCGTTCATATTTTAGGTAATTTTATAATGATTTTTAAGTTATCAAAGTATGACCCCTGATATCAGTCACATTCAGTCCGTTTACAGTTAGGGCTTACAGTCTTACATTGGCTCGCAAAAAGTTTTTGGAAATTTTGTAACTGTTGGATAATATAAAATAATGAAAAAAATAGGAAAGGGGAAAAAACAAAAAGTTAAATTCAAAAATAAATTTAATTAAAAAGTACTCCCTCTACCTTATATTCGTGTTCATTAAAGCTAGGTAGCTTGCTACAGCTTGTCACTCTGAAAATTGGAGCGCGGTTCTTTTAAAAGTTTGGGAAGCGACAAACGGGATTGGTGGAAGGTTTTACTCTATTAGCATCGTTTATGGAAAGCCAAAACTTAATTTTGAATGGGTGCATCATCCCCCCCCCCTCCCCAAAATTGGTAATTTTTTACTACCTGAATACTTATGAATTTCCTTAAAATTGCCCCTCTTAATCCTCAGTCTCGAAATATTCGAATGAATGCGAGTTGTAGACATCCTGAACGAAGAGTAAAACGCTTAGCATCAAAACAATGTTCAATCATGTCCTTGCTGGAGGCTTTCAAGAGTCATTCTTCACTCATAATTAAGGCGTGACCCTTAAGAACTTCATCACCTTGTCGCTTGTGGGGGAGGGATCTTAAGTACCCCTCAACCTTTTGGAGGAACGTACCAAACAAGTCAACTAACTCTTAGAGGAATTTTCGCCTTCGTCTTGAATCTTTTTCTTCTCCAACCCACCGTTAATTCATTGTTTAGGCCTTGATATCAACGCTAACCGGCTCAGTGCATTTGGCTACGAGCCTAAGGGTCCCGGGTTCTATTCCCGGCTGGTACTGTGGGTATTTTTCCCTTCAGGAGAATTATCCCAACGGTCCCTAGGGTTTGATTAACTAGGCTTAAGTGAGGTTAAGACTCACATCGGCTCCACAACTTCATAACCACTAACATCACATCATCTCATTAAGGGTACGGCGTGTAGACAACCTCCTATGGTGTACCCTGGGCAACATTCTGTGCCAACCGAACAGGTAATAATCTGCACATAAGGTGACCTAACCTGGATGTCATGTCTCTCCGGGTCATATACGCCATATGATAATTTAAAAAAAGCCGATGTGCCATTTGCTCTTTTAATTGCCTTATAGGTGACCTGGCGGTCTAGGGGTAAAGTGTCAGACTTCTATGCTGGCGGCCGGGGTTCGATCCCCGGTCCCGGCAAAGATTTATCTGATAACCAATCCCTTNTCTATGCTGGCGGCCGGGGTTCAATCCTCGGTCCCGGCACAGATTTATCTGATTACCTAACCCTTCCTTCACCTCTGACAAGACATCTTGTGTATGTGGGGAATGCCAGACCTCCACCGTGGTTCGGATTCCACGTTAAACTGTAGGTCCTCCATTTCATCTCACAATCACCCTACCATTACACATTAGCGTAAGTGCGTATAACCCGAACGGGTAGTAAGACGCGGTGCTAATAATAATACACTAGTTAGGAGTTCAACTATTGCATCAAGTGAATATTTAAAAGTAACGTAACTTGTTCTGGACTGGCCTCATGACGTAATATACCTCATATAATGATAATAAGCATGTAGTTCACAGTTAACAATTGTCGAGTTCTATCAGTCTGAGTAAGATCACGGTTAACACTTTAGGAACCAAATTCAGGTCTACCTAGACAATAAGTACTGTTTTTTTTTTGGTTTTTTTGCATTTACTAGATGATTAAAGTGATACTATAAAGTGATATAATATATTGAGTAAAGTAGCCTTTAAGGATAATAATATAATAATATTTAGCACCGCGTCTTTCAACCCGTTCGGGTTATACGCTTTAATACTAATTACGCTAATGGATTATGAATTGGGAAGGATGAATTAGAGGAAGTGAACCCACATTTGTGTGGAGGGAGAGTGTAAAATCATAACCTCGATCTCCCCGTCCTCAGCAGTCGAGCTCAACACGACTAGCGCGTTAGCCAACTACGCCACCGAGGCGGGTTTTAAGGATAAGCAGAAAATCTAAAGTGAGATAGTTACTTTGCTTTGAATGCGGTGGCATTGACAGTTTGTAACCTAAGTGGGGCATTTCTTATACCTTGAAGGTGATGTCATTGACAGCTGGTATCCTACGTAGGGAAAATGATATTCCTTGGGGGTGATGTCATTGACAGCTGGTATCCTACGTAGGGAAAATGATATTTCCTTGGGGGTGATGTCATTGACAGCTGGTACCCTACGTAGGGCAACTGATATTCCTTGGAGATGATGTCATTGACAGCTGGTACCCTACGTAGGGCAACTGATATTCCTTGGAGGTGATGTCATTTACAGCTTGTACCCAAATTGAGACAGTTTATACCTTGGAGGTGATATCATTTACAGCTTGTACCCAAATTGGGGCAGCTAATTTACTTGTAATGTGGTTTCATGCTTATAAATTAATAAGTTTTCCCAACTTTTATTTCGTTGAGAATGTGGAATTTATCCGGTCGCATCAACTTCACTATTGTTTAGTAAATAAGGTAGAAACACCATAGTTCAATGTGATATCTCCGTCAAACTAGACCATATGTCTTTGTCACTTTTAATGCGGGGCGTGAGGAGCTATTTAAAATTCAAGGTACACGAGGTAATGTTTTCGTTGTCTCCTTGTCATATTTAAACAATGCACACGTACGGATACAGCACATGAAATATGCAGATGAAACAGTAAATAAATACAAAGTTGGTTAAAATATCTGGGCATAGTAGTTTTTGTAGAGTAAATATCCCCATGAATTCAAAATCCAGATAGTGATATTGTATAAGAAGCCTACTACTAAACAAATATTTAAAAATAAACAAGTTAACATTAGGCTTAACTATATTGCCATAAACCCATTTTAATTACCCTTAACAAATATACGATTAATTGACAATACAAACATATTTTTTGTCAAAGTTGATAACGTTCTACTATATTAATAATATTGTTTCTAAGACATTGATTAAACAAACGCGACCGTTCCAGATCGATGGTTTTACGCGTTAACAATACTAAAATTGTTTTAACAACTTTAACTAACATATACTGTTCATACTATTATTATTATTATTATTATTAGCACCGCGTCTTACTACCCGTTCGGGTTATACGCACTTACGCTAATGTGTAATGGTAGGGTGATTGTGAGATGAAATGGAGGACCTACAGTTTAACGTGGAATCCGAACCACGGTGGAGGTCTGGCATTCATACTACTGAAATTCAACTTTAATTCTTTGCGACTGGACATATCCAACAACTAAAAAAGTTACTAGATCTACTTTTACGTATTCATACGTCAAGTTATGTGATCTTCAACAGTGATTTTTAAAGATATTATCAATACCAATAAAAATACACTACTAATTATTACCACTAGGTGTTCTGTCTTACGACAGGTCCATTCCTTCTGTCAGTGAACTTAAACCACCAATGCACCCTGTCCTCTGCCTCCTCCTTCAGCTCCCAAAACTTTCTTTTTTCCCTTCAATTTATCCAATATTTTAATCCTCCTTCTTCCTAAGCTAAAATTACACTAGTATTATAGTAAAATGGCATCATAGCTGACAGTAAAATAATATGTTTATATTATCTAAAATTTTCTTCCTACCGAAATCCTACACTACCTATACCACTTAAAATAACTCTTAAATATTTCTCAAATAGCTTAAGAATGTGTTTAATGTATTGTATGCATAAACATAATATGTCAAATACAAATGTCGAGGGTTACAGTTTTATTTTTTTATTTTTTGTGATGGAGTGTAATGAATAACGATATATTTTATTTCATCCTCCCTCCCACCATCCTTACTTCCTGAATAAGGTTTTATATGAATCTGAAACCATAGATATGTAAATAAAACGGTCCCTTCTATTAATCTCTTCCCACACATCACTTCCACACCACGATCCATCATAAGTGTCCTCCGAGCCCAGGAACTGGGGTCATTTGTCGGGGTCGGAACGGGAGGGGGAGGGGAGGATATGACAAAACAAATTCTGCTATACAATCACTTTGCTAGTTCACACCGAGTAAATAGATTCTGGCGCACGTACAATCTCTTTGGCTCGTTCACACCAAGTAAACAGATTTTAGCGTACAATCTCTTTGCTTGTTCACACCGAGTAAATAGATTCTGGCGCACGTACAATCTCTTTGGCTCGTTCACACCAAGAAAACAGTTCCTGACCTACAATTCTCTTTGGCTCGTTCACACCAAGTAAACAGATTTTAGCGTACAATCTCTTGGCTTGTTCACACCAAGTAAACAGTTCCTGACCTACAATCTCTTTGGCTCGTTCATACCAAGTAAACAGATTCTAGCGTACAATCTCTTGGCTCGTTCACACCAAGTAAACAGATTATAGTGCACAATCTCTTTGGTTCATTCACACCAAGTAAACAGATTTTAGTGCAAAATCTCTTTGCTTGTTCACACCGAGTAAACAGTTTCTGGAATAAAATCTCTTTGCTTATTCACACCGAGTAAACAGATCCTGGTGTACAATCTCTTGGCTCGTTCACACCAAGTAAACAGTTTCTGGAATACACTCTCTTTGCTTATTCACACCAAGTAAACAGTTCCTGACCTACAATCTCTTTGGCTCGTTCACACCAAGTAAACAGATTCTAGCGTACAATCTCTTGGCTCGTTCACACCAAGTAAATAGTTTCTAGAATACAATCGCTTTGCTTGTTCATCACCAAGTAAACAGATTCTAGCGTACAATCTCTTTGCTTGTTCACACCAAGTAAACAGATTCTAGCGTACAATCTCTTTGCTCGCCCATACCGAGATAAACATCTCAGTAAGGTGTGACATCTTACAATGGATTGCATTCTCATACTAGAGAAATAGCGCGGGGATGCGAATGTGACATGTTAAGCCTATTTTCACCTCCATCTCTCCCCCACCGTCTATTTATTATTCAACATTGCAGGTGTTTTTATGCATATTTTTCTTTTTATAGCCTCCACGACCAATAAACGGGCTTCGGTGACTGGAGATAGAATTCGTCTTTTTTTCTTGTTTACATAATAAGTGTAAGGATTATACTTTGCACATCCCTTTTGATCAATTAATAGAGATGTTAATAAGAGCTAGTTCAACATAAAAATATTTAAAATGTATTTAATTTACATTATATTTTGCACTAAATATCTACGTGGCGCGACATCCTCCCATCTCTCTCTATCGGTCACCCAAGCAACATAATCCTGAAGGAAACAAGGGATGAGGGGGGNGGGGGGGGGGGGAGGAAGGCGAGGGACGAATGCATCCCGTTACTAAAATAATATTCTAAAAGCAAAGTCTTCGTAAACAACCGTGTTGGAAAACGAAGTTGACGACACTCGCGTAATAGTCACTGAGCAGCTAGGATCTGTGTTTGTCGATATAAAACTTTTTTTTTTAAGAATCACTGAATCCGAGTCGGGAGCATAACTATACCGCGTCTGTTACTAGATTGGCTTCATCTTGTTCTAATCCCATTTAAATTATCCTAGTTCCCTAAGAAATTATTTAAAAACACGCGTGTGATATCGGATCACATACCCACCCTGTCCAATACAACAAAATGAAGCTAAATAAATAGTAATTCGTTAAATTTATATAAGTGATTTCAATTATAAAATGATAGTAATTCACATCAATATAATCAGTATAGTATCAAAAAGCATAAATTGCTAACCCCGAACGTGAATAAAAACATAACAATGTTTTTTTTGGAAGAATCCAGGCCCCAAGCCTTCACAAATATCTGGGTCCAATCTAGTTTATTACCATCATCAATATTTATGATTTTCATTTTTACAAACATAATCTTTAAAAAAGCTGACTTCGGAAAGTCAGAAGGAAAAAAAAGTAAGTTGAATTTTGCACGTGTATTGTGACTGCGATAAGACTTAGCTACTGTTAAAGAGATGTGTTTGGGTGAATGAGGGCCTACGAGAAGCTCCACCCCCCTCCCCTTTTTTCTTTGAGACGCCCTGACTAGCAATTCAAAAATATGCAGCTCTGGCTTAAGTTGCAGACAACACCAAAATTGCACCCACTTAATATGAACCGTGTCTTTGATACTTCGATAATTAAACTAAAAAAAGAAGTTAATTATATATTTCTGTGGCACAAAAAGCCCTTGCCTGATGCTAAATTCTGCCTTGTTCCCTGAGAAACCAACACTGAATTTTGAGTTAATGAGGCTGCCATCCGTTGATTGTTTTAACTTTCTCTATATCAGCCAATGGAATAACTGCTAGAGTTCATTCGCCATAGGAATGGTGGTAATTGACAACTAGCAGAAGATTTAATAATGGTTTAGGTAGGAACACAATTTAAATCAAATTGTTTATTTCAAAAATTTGGACTGCTGAAAGTGACAACAAATATTATGGTCTTGCAGATAATATGGTTTGGCGAAAGGATACATGAGAGTAGATCTGGTTGCTTTTTCTGGCTTTAAGTTACCTACACTCCAACCGTAGATGGGGTATATATTTTTTCCTGTTCAATCGATAAGGCCATACAAAAATAAATTTCCGAAAATCACTGTGTAGAGTCAGATTATGATAGTAAGAAACAATTTTGGGGGCTCCAAAAGGTTATAAAACTAATGTCATATATTTATGCGTAAAATAATTTTATTTTTAGGTGTTACTTTTTATAAATAATATTAATACCTGTTAACATAATTATAATATTGTAGTAAAATAATTTCAAGATCAAACGACAAATATATGTTTATATTTTCCAAAGTTTTCTCTCTACCAGAAGCCTAATTTACGTAAACGTGGTAAAAGCGATGATTAATAGTATGATATCTAGGAAGCTGCGCATTGAGGGGGAGGGGGTCAAACCCACTCAAAATCATAAATAACTTCAGTAGAAAATATTAATTATGTTAAGTAGAACTAAAATATTTAGCGGTGATTATGTGTAGAGTGTAAAGGCTACATTTTTAGAGCAGGACTACGACCTAAGCCTAGTATTAAAAAGTTTACCGTAGACTCAAAATTACCAATTGTAAAAAAAATGTATACAATAAATATCTTCGATATTATAAGCAAGGCCTATTAAGTAATTTAAATCGATGCGCTTAATTAATATAAAGCAATTCCAAATAACTTCTAAAGTAATTTGATATCCATATATTTTCTCGGCCTTCAGAGGTTAGGGAGTTGTGTCCCCCCTCCCCAACTTTAAACTTTCCCTCTTCATCGAAATTCCTTATGGCAATAGCTTTGATTGAATGCCACCCTAAAATTCTGGATGAACCTCCGTAACGCTTTTATAGGAATAGCCTTATATAGCATTAGTCTCAAGTAGAACATAACATTTTCAAATTCACAGCTATCACTTTTTATGGATATGTATATTATCAATACCTTAAAATAATAATAATGTTACAAAAGTTTTTTCCCTACCAAAAAACTTGCTACACATATTTGGAGGAGACGTAGATGCCGTTCATGGTGTTCTTAAGGATAGCATTGGTGAAGCAGGTACTGTACCTTGATGTAAGTGGTGACGGGCATAACCTCCATGGTGTTCTTAAGGATAGCACCAGCAATGGCTGACACACTTAAGGCTACGGCCCAGGATGTGTAACCTTTCAATTGGATTAAATGGTATGCACTGTAATCAAACAAGACCATGCTGTAACCTCTGTAAAAAAAGTACAATATTCTGCACCCTTTGTAAGCATAAAAAAACCAACAACATAATGCTCTACTCTCTGTAAGCAAACACCATCCCAGTGCTCGCGACTCAAGGGCATTTCAATTTGAGCTGGCGGGCTGCACAGAACGAACCCGGTGGCCGCGGGTCGGATGTCCGGTCTAAGCCCGATTCTACACTAGCGGTTAAAACGCGGCGGTTTTGCCGCTAGCTTACGCTCCTAAAATCTTGAATCTACACTTGAAAGTTAAACAGCTACCATAAAACGCTACTGATTCTACACTAGCGGTTTAAATGCCGCGGATGTTGCTTCCACTTGTGCAGAATGGTTTAAAAATGGACATTGTACAGGCCGGCTGTATTGCGGGACTTATTTTGTTGGAGGAAACTCGGAAGAAAAAAAAAAGCTCGTCAAAAGAGACGTTGGTGGACTCACCCCACATTATCGAACCGTATCTCAACATGACAGTTTCATATTATATTTATGACTCGCAGAATGTACCCAGAGAAGTTCTTTTTTGTACTAAATAATATCTGTGGTTTCATTTGTTGAACTACTTGGTTTAGTGAATGAAAATATTGCAAAACGTGATACCATCTTGAGGAAGAGTATGTATTATTCTTGCTGAAAGACGTGTTGTGACATTGAGGCACAACTGCCTGTAAACGCCTGGTGTAGTTTGATTCACGTTTCTACCGCTAGGCGGTCAAAACGTTGGTCCAGACGAAAACTTATTTTCTAACCATTCAAAGGAGCGGTTGCTAGCGTTTTAACCGCTAGTGTAGAATAGGCCTTAGGGCGTCTCTTTTTCAGTAGGCTGGACTGCTGATGACGAGGGGATCGATATTCGATTCCCTGGTGAGTCTAATGAGGATGGTTTTTCCTAAATGGTTCTCCACGAAAACGAGGGTAGAACTACACTTCCCCTATATTCATTTTACTTGTCCCTAACACATTAGGATGGTTAGTACGTAGGCTTAGAAGCCGAATGGGTGGTTAGACACCATGCTCCAGACAAATTAATACTTTAGTCCTTAGAATCAATCACCCCGTGAAGAATGCAAAGAACACTCCCCCCAAGACCTTCCCATACAAAACAACACACTCAGATTTGGCTGAAAGTGACAAAGATAAGTGTTAGTAACTTACAAGATTTATATCGTCTTAAGAGTCCATCTCAAGGTCGATTAAACTGGATATTAGATTCGTGATGAAGCTCAGACCAGAAATAGCACCCAAGAACGTTTTTTTTTTGCATTCTTCACGTCTTGGATTTGGGATAAGTAAAATAGTTTTTACTTTCTCGCGACTCCTCGGTGAAAGTAAGTGTTGTGATCATAATTTTATATATATATATATATATATAACTCAAGATTTTGATTGAGACCCCTTGAAAACGAAAAAGTTGTTTTCGTGATGCCGTTTGTCTGTGTGGCTGTATATAGGCCTATAGCCTAAACCATTTTACCGATGGAGATGAAAATTGGTATCTAGAGTTTTTATAAGGTTCCCCAGATGGATTTTTGGAAATAGATATCCAACCCTAAAATTAAAGGTAGTTTAATTAAGGGGCGAAAAGATAAAAGCATCGTTTTTCAAGAAATAGGCTCTAACCATTTTGATTAATATATGTATTAATAGTTTATTTTTATGTTAGCACCCCGTCATACTACGCTTACATACTAATTACGATAGTGATTTTTAGGGATGAAGATGTTTATTTTTAGAGAAAGTGTACACACATTTGCGCGGAGGGAAAATGGAAAACAATTTAGTAAAAACAACCTTCAGTACACTCGGAAGGAATTCGAATCCCGAATTTCCTGTAATCGGCAATCTAGTATATCACGAGAGTGACGCTTTAGACCATAAGGCCACCGAGGCGGGTTATTAATAATTAAGTTGGTAAGCGTGTGAGAATATATTTGAACATTAAAATATGGTTGCACAGAAAATAATAAATCACAACAAATTTTACGGCAAATAGTTGTTTTAACAGTTGGTTTGGATATGAGATTGAACATTTTTAATCCAAGTTTTAGTAACGATATGTAGAAGTCCCACTTTAAGTCTTGGAGGAATATTCGCGATTAAAAGATATTCTTGTTTGCTTTTTTCTTCAGAAAGTTCAACACACAGGTTACCCGCTTCGGTAGCCACATGGTCTAAGGCGTCACTCTCGCAATAGACTAGATAGACTACCACTGACGAGGAGATCGGTGTTCGAACGCCAGTCGGGTGCACTGAGGGTGGTAGTCCCTAAATGATTTTCCATCCTTCCTTCACGAAAATGCGGGTACACATCATCTAAATACATCTGTCTGTGTCCATAACACATTAGCGTAATTAATACATTTCCATATGATTCGAATGGGTAGTAAGATGTGGTGTTAAAATGAAAATATGAATGTAGAATGTATTGTGAGTGTATTGACCTCCTTGCCCACCTGTTTCCCCCATCACTCTATTTCCTGCACTCGGCACTCACCTTTCAATCACTTACTTGTGAGTTTATTAACCTACTTGCCCTCCTGTTGCCCCCATCACTCTATTTCCTGCACTCGGCACTCACCTTTCAATCACTTGCTTGTGAATGCTGCCGAAACAGTCCGGATCCTCATAGGAGCCGATGTTGGGGTCTAGATCTCGGAGTCGAACTCCGGATACGTTTACACCAGACCACACTGGGACTAGAAAAAACAAAAAACCTATAATACTACCTTGCATCTATATATTGGACTCGAACACGGGACTGCAGTCTTCACTACCCACCGCTGCGCGATTACCTTCGTTTCCCGCGTGTTCCATTCGAATATACAGACGAAGTTTGATAACTAGGACTAATTGGGGATCCCAGCAGTCCGTATTATCAATTTTTCCAGATTTTCGAAAATACAGCATCTATACAAAAAAAAAAATTAAAAATAAGCATAGACAGGATACTTAACAAAACTCATTATCAAGGTAGGAACATATTCACTTAATATTTTTTAATAAGGGTTGACATGCGTTTTTTTGGCGGCCATGTCTCTGATATTGATATCACTGTGATGAATTTTATAAATAATATTTTTCTTGGCTACCGGATTTTCGACGATCTGGAGTTTTTACGTCCGAATTATCGACGCTCTACTGTAGTTTTATTAGTACGCTCTAGTACCAACACTACGTTGAATATAAACTAGATATAATCCTTGTATCACTATAAATTAACGTTCATGTAACGCAATATAATATAACGTAACGTAACAGTTCTTCTGGTGTTTTTAAATGGAAGCCATCACGATTCAGGAAAGGATTCAGGAAGTTAAAGACTTGTCCCGGTAGAAATTTCACGGTACGCGAAAGTTAAGCGAAGGCTACCACGTGTTCTAACCTACTAATAATATTGTGATCCCAACGGGGCTATTTAGTACTACTTTATTTTGTTTGTTTATGGTATGCAGACGAATTCTTCGGTATATTCCGTTTGTTCGCGTCTTGCGAGTAACAAAACGCTGAAGCTTTTTTTTTTGCACCGCGTCTTACTACCTGTTCGGGTTTTATACGTTTAAGCACTAATTACGCTAATGGATTAGGAATTGGGAAGGTTGAATTTAGAGGGAGTGAACCCGCATTTGCGTGGAGGGAGAGTAGAAAACCATTCAGGAAAAGCCACCCCAGTTCACCCAACCGAGATTAAAACCTCGATCTCCCCGTCCTCGGGAGACGAGTTCAGCACGACTAACGCCGAGGCGGGTTGTAGCCTTTTATTAAACTTTATTTTGTAGCTCCAGTATGATTCTATTGAAAGAACTTGCAGCCTAACTAGTATCAAATGATTGGGTTAAATTTTAGTGAACAATTTGTTTTCAAACAAATTAATTGTCTGAGTTTTGATCGAGTTGCTACGTTATGTTATGTTACGTTACGTGAACGTTATGTTCATCGTACATCGTGATCCTGGCATGACGGAACTGCATTGGGATGCAGCGTTATCACTATCTTAGTTTCGTGTGGTCAATCTTCTTTCTAATATGCAAACAATTTTACAACGCTGGTTCGTTGAGGTAGTTAGTAGCTCCTTCCGACACAAATGAAAGCGATGAGATTTGGCGACAAGTTATCAGAGAAACAGCGAAAATTGAACATCCATTTTCCTTATAAAAATAGTAAATTAATACTTTTAAGGTCTTAAAAACCTAAATTTGTTAATTAGTTTTGATTTAAGTTTAAAGAATGGGTCTATTTGAAAAAATCAATAATTTTCCATCTGCTAATTTCCTGGCCTACTGGCCAATGTGAGCTTAAACCTGTCTTCCTCCATTTGAAGTATGAGCCGCACTCCGAATTTATTGGTGTATTTTTTTAAAGTTTCGAAAACAATCCCTGTGACGGGTGGTTTATGTCTGCTGACAAAGCTTTCAGCAACCGTTTGACACACATTTGAAAATAGCTTGTTCTTCGCGTGACTTGAATAAGACTATCTGGGAACCAGTGGCGGCTCGTGTATAGGCACTGCGGAACTGCACCACCCCCTATTTCCACTAGATATTATCGATAACAATTAATATAATTAGTCCTTTTCTCTTTAATTCTTTATTTATTTTTTAGTACAATATATATTCCTTAAACTTAATGTCAGTACTTCAGTAGCCATCACCCAGTTTATTAAAAATATATAAAAATATTTATATGAAACTGTGCGCTTCACAGTGCCAGAGACGCGGTGTTTGACTGTTGTGCGCATGCGCACATAGGAGGAGGGCGGGGAGGAAGGCGGGACTGCCAGGTAGATAGAAAAGAGCACTGTTGCTCTCGCAGTGCCGGCTCTGGTGTGATGGTGGAAGGAAGTTTATTTTAACTCAGCATGTGTTGTGCTTAAAAACCGTGTATCATATTCTTGAATGTGATCAAGGGTGGAAGAGTGTAGATTTATATTATTCTGCTTCCAGCTATTCTATTTGATTATTTTTTTTTCGGTTCTTTTATTTAACAGAAAGACTAAATGTGCTTGCAATACTTTCAATGGAGAAAAATTTCCTCAATTGTCATCCAGAGATCAAGGAGAAAATTATTGAACTTTTTGCGCAAATTAAAACAAGAAGAATGGATTTCATTTTTAAATGAATAGATCAAGCTTGAACTGTAACAATTTAAGTTAAAGTAAGTAATAAATGTTTGATTTTTTTTTGTTGAGATTTTATCAAGTTCCTGAATAAATTTTCTTTCTATACATGTTTTTTTTTTCCTTTTACACAATTTTAAAACCAAGGATAAACAATTTCTGGAGCAGCACCCCCATTAATTTTAGCTACGAGCCGCCGCTGTTGGGAACACTGCAACTAATCACACACGAGATATCGAATACAAGTTTATTTAGAGCTGCATCATTAACTAATCATGTTGGTAGGTATTTGAAACAAAAAATGAGGTATTTAAAGTGCGTTTTCAAGTGGCGATGGCTTGGTCACACTCTCCGGAGAGACCAGGATAACGTATCAAGAGAATATCTGAAATGAAAACCGCAAGGACGACGACGTCGGAGCAGCACAAGGATCACCTGGCGGAGGACCCTCATGAGAAAGGTACAACACTTGTAAAGTAATCAAAAGTGTGGCAGAAGATAGACTTGAATGGCGATGCTTGGTTGCGACTCTATGCTCCAAATAAGGAATTAAAGGAAGCTACAGTAGCCCCATGGCTTCTTTGGTGCTGACTGACAGCTTTGAAAAGTTACCAGGCCAAATTACGTATCCTTACGCTGAACCAGATGATCTTCAAAAACATGTGTTTAGCAGCTGTCACTTTTGACAGTCCAAATTTAGGTATATACCAAAATTATGGCTGTCAGAAGTCAGCTGTGAGTTGTCAGTCAGCACCAAAGAAGCCATGGAGCTACTGTATATTGTTATTTATGAACCGATTGATTTTATTAGCACACGACTTATAAATCAAATTAAATCTAGAACAAAGACAATACCCAGCCGTTGTGAACCCTCCATGAGAGGGGAAATCCCAATTTCACTAATAATATTTTTTTCAACCATGCCGGGCATAAAACCCGAGACCTTTGTCTCAGTAGTCAGACACGCTATCTACTGAGCTAAGGTGCCGGACTGTGACAGTTTTATTCTAAACTTTATGTGTGCACCACCCAATCGTCGTAATATAAGCTTTTAATTTGGGAGTGTGGGGAACGCGAGTTCAAGCCAGCGTTTTTGCAGTTTTTATAGCAAAACTTTTTTGGTCAAAAGAAATCAAATAATTCTTTAATAGAAACAGAGTTTAGATTTCTTCACATGGTAACCTCAACATTTCTTGAATATCTTTCAAAGGTCTCCTGGAATTTAATGTCAACTTTTTCTCTTCATTTAAAAAGTTTCTCAACTTATGTCGCTATTCTCATGACAGATATTCAACAGCGGTTTATCTTACCATGTGAAGAAAACTAGACTATGTTTTTACTGGAGCAATATTTGATTTATTTTGACAAAAAAAGGGGGGGAGGTATATGTAAAAAACTGCAAAAACACTGACCTTTTATCGCGTCCCCTACATCCTCACCTTAATCAATTTATGGTGCGAGTTTACCAGCGGCACACGGAAGGGATAAGAAAAGATAATAACGTCGTACCACTAGTGTCTCCATGTTCACCGATAATCCAACCATGCACGCTGGACGGATGGACGTTGAGCCTCTCTGAGATGAACACCCGGAACCTGGACGAGTCCAAGGTAGTCCCTGACCCGATGACCCGGTGCTGTGGGAAGTTGCTCAGCTTCCACGCGACGTAGGTTAGCACGTCCACTGGAACAACCGCGCGGTATGCTCGTTGTAAACAGTTAATAGCTTGAGGTTTTATGTCCACCCCTTTTGAAAGATTTAAGGGGTAAGATGTCGGACTTCTGTGCTGGGGTCCGGGGTTCAATCCTCGGTCCCGGCAAATATCTATCTGATTTTCAAACCCTTCCTGCACCTCTGACAAGATGTGTATTAATCACAACTTGTGAATGTGTGGAATACCAGGCCTCCACCGTGGTTCGGATTCCACGTTAAACTGTAGGTTCTTCATTTCATCTCACACTCACCCTACCATTACACATTAGCGTATGTGGGTGTACACCGAACGGATAGTAAGACGTGATAATAGTAACAATACTATCTTATACTAAAGTACGAATAGCCTTTCTAAATTTTAACAAATACTTATTAGGAAGTTAAGTAAATCTGTTAAAAAAAGGAAAGAAAGACATATTAAAGTTCATTACTTCCTCTCAATATATGGGTTAATTTAATTATCAGACTTACAATGGCCAACATATATTTCCTGATTCATAAAACTCATTAATACGTCACTAACCCACTGAAATCGTTCGCGTACCCCTGGTGGCGCACGTTTCACAGTTTGTCAAGCACTAGTTTAAAGCATTGGACCACTACTGTAATATTTGGAAAATGAATTAAAACAAAGCTTTGTTGGGGAATTTACATAATATTTTTAGAGCAATCTAGATAAAACCATCTAAATATAACGTTAATAAATATATTGAATTGATTTATATAGTAATATATTTTTTTACGATAGGACTTCACAGGTTTTGTTAAAAAAAAACTATGAACAATTTTACAGGAGAGTACATAATTATAATGTTCAAAATAACTCAAAACTGCTACACATAGCCTGAACGCAAGTTGGGTTGGTAGCGTATGAGCCCATATTTTACAGGGAACCATAAATTCCATGAACAATGTCTACTTTCAAGTTACGTGAAAACCAGAGTTTAGCCCCATCGAAATTAGAGTGAAAGTATTGGAGAGGTTAACGCCTGATACACGACATTGACAATTTTAAAGGATTATTACCTGTAGGCTACATAAAAAAACACACTGTGACTGGTGTACCAATATAATAGCTATAAGACACGCACAACAACCAAACCCAGGAGACCTTTGTTTTAATAAGCGGGTACAGTGAAAATAAATACCTTTTCCTTATATAGAGAAACATTTGGTCTTTAATAGGAATCTTACCTAATGCACTTATTGTGTTGAAAGTTGGTTCATACGAGATTAGTAGAATGAAGCTACATACAACTGTAAGCCTCGTTTACTATGTTACAAGTTGGTCCCAACATGTCGCCAACTTGTCGGACCAACATCCTGGGTTCTCTGCTAGTTTTTAATCATTCTATACATTTATAACCATGGATAACGAATTATTTATTACTTGCCGTTTCTTCATTTATTGTGTTGACAGGAAGTGTACGCTTGCAGATAAAAACAAAACGTAAAAAACTGTAGGGGGTTCAAAATTTTTATTTGGCTGGACGTCGAATTGAAGGCGTGTACATGGGAAATGGAGAGGGAAAATGTTGTTACTCCGGGAGAAAAACTTGCTACAATACTGCGCTTTATAGCAACTGGAAAAGACTATGGGAGTTAAGTATAGTCACAAAACACGTGCGTCGCCAAGGCTAGACACTGACTCGACTTTCTAGTGCATGCGCAGAACCTCCCAAATCAGCCACCGTGTTGGGTTGGTCGTTTATTATCTCCAACAAATGATTCAACCCAACACAACTTGTTGGCTCTGACCGGCTCTTCCACACCAACATATTGGCCAACATCCTCAACAAGTTGGGAATGCTGTTATATTGTAACACAACTTGTTGTGATCGTGTTGGCCAACATGTTGTGCTACAATATAAACGAGGCTTTAGTATACTATCGGCATCACCCGGGTTACAGGTAATAAGTGTTAGTACGAGACTAGTAGAATGAAACTACATAATTATGTTAGTTTTCACCTGGATTAGAGACGATAAGGAGGACGCTGTCGGGGCTGTAGGCGGCAAGTTGTGGAATTATTTGTTTGAACACGGTGACATTCCTCTGCACCAGATTCATCCTGGTCTCGCCTGCTTGCTGACGGACACCCGCCGTCACGATGCAAAGCTTAGAGTTCCTCGTCACCTCGTAGTCTACCTCACAACACACGACATAACATTTGCTTCAATATCTCGGTCGCCCGCTTCATGTGGTCGAATGGTCTAGAAGGTATCACTCTCGCAACACACTGGACTTCTGATGTCGGGGGAGATCGGGGTTTGAATAATATAATATTTAGCACAGCGTTTTACTACCCGTCCGGGTTATACGCTTTAAGTACTAATTACTCTAATGGATTCGGAATTGAGAAGGTTGAATTAGAGGAAGTGAACCCGCATATACGTGGAGGGAGAGTGGAAAACCATTTATGAAAAACCACACCCAGTTCACCCGACCGAGATTCGAACCTCGATCTCCCCGTCCTCAGCAGTCGAGCTCAACACGACAAGCGCGTTAACCAACTACGCCACCGAGGCGGGTGGGGTTTGAAACTCGGTCCAGTGTACTGAAGGGGCTTTTTCCTCAATGGTTATCCACTTCACCACCACGCAAATGCGGGTACATTTCTTCTACCTAATCATTAGCACAATAACGTTATTAGTACATATGAGTACAATCCGAACGGGTAGTATGATGCACTGACAAAAAATAACACTAATTTTACACAATAAGCATTTGCTCCTGTTATTTTGTTTGTAATTTAGGTTCGATTATGTGGTATGGTATCAGCACCAAAGTGCCATTTTTATGATTTATATAAATTAGCTGGCATCGGTGGTCGCATGGTCTAAGTTGTCACTTTCACAACCCACAGGTTTGCCATCAATGAAGAGGTTGAATCCCAGTCGAATACACTGAGGGTTGTTATTACTATTTTTTTTTAAATCTTCTTCGCAAATTGGGGTACATTTGCTCTACATTATACCCTACTCATCTCTACGCCATTGCTGTAAGTATACGGGTATACATGTAATAATAAAACAACAATCTTATTAAATATACTTATTACTTATTGACAATTGACAAACTAGTGTTGTCCTTCCTTAAAGATTCGCTAACGCCTTTGTGTTCAAACTCTGGTTGATAATGCCAGTGGAATATTTTCAATTCAAGTTACGAGTGGTTTGGAATACATTATTCGTTGATAATTAATTAGTGTTAAGAGTCTGTAATAAACACGATTAGGTCTATAAACTAAGACTATCAAGTAATGATAGCTTTTATTAGTGTTTTCTTTATTTTTTTAAATTTATTTTTAGCACCGCATTTTCTACCTATCTGCAGGGCATACGCATATGTACCAATTACATTAGTGAGTTAAGGACGAGGAAGGTTAGAATTTAGATGAAATGTACTCGCATTTGAGCGAGGGAAGAGTGGAAAACCGACTGGGATTCAAACTTTAAGCTGCCTCTAATCGGCAGCCTAGTAAACACGAGAGTAATGGCTTAAATCATGCGGCCGCTGAAGAAGGTGTCCTCTTTATTACTATTTAATTGAATTACAATGGCAATGGGCGATAGTAAATTGTCAAAATTACTAAAACAACTACGACTTAATACAAACACTTGACGGTGGCAGTAATATTAGCACCTTGTACTGGTTATATATCTTGATTTTATTACAAGAACATTTGGAACACTTTTTGAAAAATACAAACATATTATTTGATGTCAACATTGAAAACATTGTATAACATTACTAGTGTTATTTTAAAGGTATTGATAATAATTATCTAACATGACAGTTTCAGATCACATGACTTGATGTATGAATACGTGATACGTGAAAGTATATTTAGTAACTATTTCTATAGGTCATATATATGTCCATTCGACATAATATTGGAGTAATAGTTAACTCTAAATTTGACTGATCCTCACACCCGTCTCAGTGGCGTAGTTGGCTAACGCGCTAGTCGGGTTGAGCTCGACTGCTGAGGACGGGGAGACCTAGATTCGAATCTCGGTCGGGTGAACTGGGGGTGGCTTGTCCCTAAATAGTTTTCCACTCTCTCTCCACGCAAATGCGGGTTCACTCCCCATAATTCAACCTTCCCAATTTCCTAATCCATTAGAGTAATTAGTACTTAAAGCGTATAACCCGAACGGGTAGTAAGACGCGGTGCTAAATATTATTATATTACTGTACCTCGCGTGTTCGCGTGTTATATCACGTGATTTTTTTTTGTCCACTCAACTGGTGTTTGAACAAAAGTGTTTCAAAAATGTTAGGTCATTTTCTAAGCCTCAATCCCGAACGGGTAGTAAGACGCGGTGATAATAATAATAATAATCATCTAAGCCTAAAATATTCAACACATTTCACTGTGAATGAATTCGTATGTTTTTTCCTTCACAAGTTCTCTACACCCATCTGGGCTACACGCATTTAATTACGCTAACCGGGTAGGGATGAGAAAGGCAGAATTAATTAGTTAATAAAAATAGACATATATTTTTGCAGATATATTATGATAAGAATTTAAAGAAAAACCACTCTCATTACCGGGCTATAGCGTACAGTCTGAAGAACGGGTAGTAAGAAGTGGCGCTAAAAAAAAAAGTACCGGTATATGAACCTAGAACTTCCAGACTAAATGGGCTTGAATACTTCGCGTTGTTATTGTTTTAGTAGAGACGTACTGGTGCTGCAGGTTATCTTGGCCTTGACAAAGGTGGCTCCATGTTGTAGATCCATCGTTTCCCCGGCTAACCTTTTCTCGTCGACGTCAACCAGAGCCAGCTCGGTACAGATTTGCTGAAAAAATAGTAACAAACAAATCATTAATTATGTGTATGTACTCGACAAAATTTAAGGGAATCGTTTCGTGATAGATTTTTTGCCTTATCGTCTAAAGAGAATGTGTTTTGATCTTAAACATTTTTGTCCTCACCCACTTCGATAGCTGGATGGTCTAAGTCCCTTTCGCAATAGACTAAACTGCCGATGACGGCGAGATAGGGGTCCTTTGGGTGTACAAAAGGGTTTTCCACTTTCCTTCCACGCAAGTGCAGATATACTTTCTCTAACTTAAATCTTACTCATCCTTAGTTCACATGCGTACAATAGCACCATGGTTTCTTTGGTGCTGACTGACAGTTCACAGCTGACTTCTGACAATCAACATTTAGATATATACCTAAATTTTGACCGTCAGAAGTTGACAGCTGCTAAACACATGTTTTTGCAGATCATATGGTTCGGCGTAGGGATACATAATTTGGTTTGGTAATTTTTCAAAGCCATCAACTGCCAGCTGTGAGCTGTCACTCAGCACCAAAGAAGCCATGGGGCTACTGTATAAACCGAGCGGGTAGTAAGACCCGGTGCATATTACATCGTATAATGTTATTTGGATTTGACTCTAAAACACTGTTTCCACTTTTAGTATCGAAAGAGAAGTATCATAGTCACATGATAGTCCTACAAAGTCGTGACCATACACGTGCTTTATATCCCCTCCTTCCCCTAACCACCCTCACCCCCTACCAGGAGTCACACTTTGTTTCGATCATCTCAAGCCATATGTATTCAAATTTTGGCAATATTTTCCCCGTTACGTTCGTGCCGGGAGACCGCCTGGTGACTAGGAAGGGCCCCACTACCGGATAATTTATAGAAGGACTTGACGTTGGTGACTTATTCTAGATGTTATCTCTTGATGCAAGTTGGCTCCGAGCTCTCTTTGCTCCATTCAGCAGCTGTCGCGGTCCTTGTTGCAGACGCAACCTCCCTCAAGCTATTTACACTCACTCTACTGGTCCATGTGCACTACATTGTCAACGGGAGAAGAAAATTTGAAAACAAACTTACAACACTTAAACTGGTTAGTGCGAACTAATTGGGACCGAAGCTAGTTCGGATTAAGCGGGAGAATACAGTGATACAGTATTTTCACGAATTTTAAATTACAGTTGAATAAGTCTAATCACATTTTCATTTATTTAACTTATTTATAACACGTAACATGTACTGTAATTATTGTTAGTTACAGGAAAACACGTTGTGTTGACTACAACATGTAAATAATAAACATTTATCAGATATCACTGTTTCTTACCATTCTCTTTTAACGTCTAGCTTACTAACCAATCAAATATATTTCATTTAACCTAAATTGTTTCTCCATTTTCCGAAAAGTGTGTTCGGATTGTCCAGAATTTTGGACTACCGTAGTTCGCTCTAACGGGTATTTACTGTAGAGTAATTTTTTTTTTAAATCAAAAGGGCCTTTATTTATTTTATATTGTCTCAGTTTAACATTGATAAACACGCTTTGGTGTTTGAAAGGTATGAGACGTCACCTTTGAAATATACTGAATTGTTGCAGATGGCGAGGTCAGGGTTAAAATCTTGGTCATATGTACAAAGAGTGGTTTTTTCATATATTATTTCCCACACTCCCCAAACGTAAACGGGAGTGTATTAACTCTACATTCTACCTCGTTACCCCCTAGTCCCTACCCCATTAGTGTAAATATGTAGATAGCCTGAACGGGCAGTAAAACGTGGTGAACAAAAAAATAATTATTAGAGACTTGCACCCTTTCGCCCCCTCTCCTGCACTCCATAACCATCATAATAACCTCTATTTCCCTTCTCACTAAATAAATTCCTGTAAAATGTTATCAATGTAAGGTGTGAGAAAATTATTATGATGGTGAAATAGATTAAACTAAAACTATTTTCCAATGTTTATTAAAAAAAATTAACACGTCTTTAAAAAACCAAAACCTAAAGGTGTTTGTGTTATTATGTTCATCTAAATATAAAAGTCGAATATATTTAGAAATTTTTCGAAATTTTATGACTTGAATATTATAGTGAAACACTAACGAAGCTTTTTTTACACCACCAACGGTTGAACATTTTTAAAAACTACTATTGCCAGATTTATAACGCTAACAATGCCCATATCCTCTACTATTAATATATTGTATGATGTTATTTATAATTTCATGATGGAAAAGGGAGTTGAACCATCGATACTCCCCCCCCCCTCCTCTCTCGTTTGGATAACAACCATGTCTCCATTGCTGCACGTTACTTTACAGTGTAGGTTTCTGCTAACACTTTCTAAAAGGTCACGCCTTACCACTGCTTATTATTTATAAAATATTTTGTTATTTTAGCAATTTAAAATATTTAATGGCGTGACCAATATCAAGAATAACGGGTTTAAAGACCACGTGGGATATGTATATTTTCATCGAATTGATCGAGACATGTTTTAACATATTATTCATTTTAAAACTAAGCTCATATAACGCGTGTTTATTATAGTCATACTAATTTATAAAATTGATTTGGTGTCTGTTAGTTAAGATTCCAAGCCCAAACCACTATATCGATTGCGTTTAAATTTCGTATGGGTATAGCATTGACATCCGGTTAATGTATAGGCTAATTCAAATGAACGTCCACCATTTTGTTTCAGGATGGCGGCTAAAAATTTCTAATTTATGGCATTTTTCTCGGCTTTTTATGATCAGATATTCATCCAACCAACTTTGAAAGGTACCTAGATATAGTTTAGACGTAACGGCTATATTGAAAGAAAATGGCGGAAATAGTACACTACTTTTTATCCCGTTCAGAGTTCTAAATCATAAACTATGGGAGGCCTGACAGTGGAAAGTTGAAACGAAACTAGTAATAATAATATTGCTATAAATTCGTTTGAAGAAGCACTGTCGTATTTTAAAACACATCTCGTGCAAAGAACAGGTAACTAGCTAGTAACAAATATATTTAAATGGCAAGAGACATTTTCTTTTGTCATAATTATTTAACTAAATGTTTTAAATGTGAAGCTATTCTCGTAGTTCATTAACTCCATTTTTATTATTTTAAATAAATGAAAGCTCATACTCCTAGGATGTGCCTTGTCATTACTAACTTCAGAAATATGCACGTGGGGAAACGTAATTTTAGGATACTTTCATTTCTTTTGACACATATTCATCGTTCTCAATCAAACCAATTTTAATTTTATTTTTTGAAATAAAATAATTTACTTCATGGAAACCAAAACAATATTTAATTTAGCCTACATTGCTCAGAAAATGTATGTACGCTAATAAAACAGGGTTCCCAATGTCATAAAAAATTGGTTGAGCTCTCTAAACAGAATTTTGAGCTCTAAGTTTGAACATAAATTACAAAACGTCTGAACTTACTTCAAATCATGTGACTTGAACAAACAAAATAATTTACAGATGATTTTTCACCTGGGAACGACTCCCAAATTATTTGGAAAGAACCAAAAATCGAATAATTGAGTTTCCACCCTTCATGATTATTATCTGAGTAGGCACGTTTATTTATTTGAAAGTTCCAGAAACATTTTAATAGGGGATTAAAGAATTCAGGTCTCAATACCTCCTTCCAAGAATGTGTAAAAATAAGATTTCGATAAAAATTATAAGCCGTATTTATGTTAGTTAAAAAACACTATAAAGGCCACTAAGGTGGCCTGAATTCCTAAACAAATGAAAGTTTATGCATTGTATATTTTTTTAGTAATAAAGATTGACTATGTTTTTTTAGTAGACTAAGTTGGTAAAATTATTTCTTTAAGGTTAAATCCTGTCAGATTTAAAACTAAAACGCCCTTTTCTCCTTCTTACCTTGAATTACCAAAGTAATAACTTTAAAATAATACCTACGAATAAAAATTCCGTTTTTTTAATAGCATTTATAATACAGTGAAAACCGCTGTTAGCGCTTGTAAAACAGCGGATTTGACCAGTTCCATACTTGCCTCAAGCCTTAATCCGAGTTGGACGTCCTGTTTCGTTGCGAAACCTGCTTTTCGCTGCCTCTAATTGAGACATTTCTCAGTCCTGGTTCAAGTTCAATCTCACAGACTAATGAAGCGAGTGAGTGGTATTGACACGTTTCGTGCACTGTCACGCCAAGCTAGATGCCAACCTTAGGCGTACTCGCACTTGAAGTGAGGTTCAGTGGGGGAGGGGGGGGGGAGTATTACCTTCGCTATACACCCGGCATCAGATCTTATACCCTGATTTTGGTTGGAAGAACAGTTTAGAAAAGTCAAACATAATTTTTTGCTGCCAACATTGATGACATTTTAGTATATTATTTGTATTTGGGTAATTATTTTTATTATTATTTAGCACCGCGTCTTACTACCACTTTGGGTTATACGCTTTAAATACTAATTACTCTAATGGATTAGTAATTGGGAATGTTGAATTAGATTAAGTGAGCCCGCATTTGCGTGGAGGGATAGTGGGAAAACCATTTAGGACCCCCCTCCCCCAGTTCAACCGACCAAGATTCGAACCTTAATCTCCCCATCCTCAGCATTCTAATTCAACACGAGTAGCGCGTTAGCCAACTACGCCACCGAGGTGGGTTGTAATTATTAAAGACATTGATAATATCTATCAGAGATAACAGATGCACATCAAATGACTTGATGTATGAATATATTAAAATATTTTAAATAACTTTAAAATAACTAGCAGATACGGTTATTCCAAACAAGATCAGAGTATACATATTGTGGAATCAAGACAGGAAAGCAAGCTTAGCGGGAGGAAATAAAAAATGTTCACGCCCAACGTTGCAAAAAATATTAAATTGTAACTCTAATATTAGTAACATAATTATTATTTTATCTGAATTGATAGGAGATCAGAAGTAAGAGCTAAAAATGGTTTAAAAAATATATTTTATTTGGCTGACGTTAATGCGAAGTTAATAGTTACTAACACGTTATAAAGGTAGGTTTAGAAGAAAATAGAAAACTTATTATTCATGGTCAACATCGAAAAGAAAAAATTATAACTATGGTCAGTTTTTTAAAATGTTATTTATTTAATGGCACTGAGGGCATATCAGAAGTAGCTGCTGCAAATAGTTTAAAAAAAACGAACAAATAAAAAACAATGTCGAATTTATTTGGGCCAATTTATTGCGAAGTTTATGGTGGACTAGAAATAGAAAGGGAGGTTTAGAAAATAAATTAAAACGTTCCCGTTTAACATTGAAAAAACCCGCTTCGGTGGTCGAATGGTCTAATGCGTTACCCTTGCAATATACTGGACTGTCAATGACGAGGGAAATCGAGGTTCAAATTCCGTATGGGTGAAATTAGGATTTTTTCCAAAATAGTTTTACACTTTCCCTTCACTCAAATGCGGGTACATTTTCTCTGAATATAACCTTCCTAATTCCTAAAACTAATAGCGTAATTTATACATAAACGTGTAACCCTAACTGGTAGTAGGACGTGGTGCTGAAAAAATAATTGAACAATTTATCAATACATTTTGAGGTTCCCTATACAGGTGATTGAATAAATAAAATAAAATCACCAACACTAGGGGTTACCCGCCTCGGTGGCGTAGTTGGCTAACGCGCTAGTCGTGTTGAGCTCGACTGCTGAGGACGGGGAGATCGAGGTTAGAATCTCGGTTGGGTG
>CABFOW010004155.1:43146-60842 GCA_902141385.1 Timema californicum | reverse complement strand
AGTAGTAGTAGTAGTAGTAGTAGTACCACGTCTTACTACCCGTTCGAGCTATACGCACTTACGCTAATGTGTAATGGTAGGGTGGTTGTGAGATAAAATGGAGGACTTACAGTTTAACGTGGGATCCGAACCACGATGGAGGCCTTGCATTCCACACATTCACAAGTTGTGATTAATACATGTATTGCTAGAGGTGAAGGAAGGTCAGATAAATTTGTGCCGGGACCGAGGATTGAGCCCCGGACCTCCATCACAGAATTCCAACACCTTAACACTAGACAACCAGGTCACCAGAGTTTTTATAATTACAAGACCTGACACTCCTTGTTCACACAGGTAGGCTATATGTATATTTTATATATTTAATGTTAAAGAGCCTTTTTCAAAATACTGATTGAGAATGATCTGGCCCTTAAGCTGGGCCCAAAATTTCAATTCCTGGAAGGTTTAAAAACGTTGTTTCATGATATAACACCATTGATCTGGTCAGTATCGCAGCAATTCTTCAAAATACTCCAGTTTGATGAAGTGTTTGTAATTTAAATATTTCATAAGTTTTGACAAAAAAAATAATTTAGAGACCTTTCCGCAACCCACAGGGACATCTTTGCGACCCTTGTTTGGATCGCGACCCCGGGTTTAGGAACCAATGTCTTACACTATGCAGCCACCAAAGTAGGTTATATTTTNGACCTTTTCGCAACCCACAGGGACATCCTTGCGACCCTTGTTTGGATCGCGACCCCGGGTTTAGGAACCAATGTCTTACACTATGCAGCCACCAAAGTAGGTTATATTTTCCTTTTAAAATATTTAATTTCCGTATAACATTACCGATCAAGACTATTTTGGTAGCATATTAAAAATTATTATTTGAAATTTCTTTATATATATATTTGAGTTTATAAGACTCAAAGATCGAATTTTAATGAGAATATAGTTTGTTTGTTTTTTGCACGATCGATTGATAATTTCTTCGTAATCGACCAGTTTCTGACTCCTAGTCCAGTCTATTTCAAGAGCGACGTCTTGACTTGAGTGGTTTTTCCACCAGAATACGACACATTTACTGTTATTATGTGTTTATCTCGCCATATAATTAGTAGATAGTAATAACAAATCGATTAGGCTAGGCATCTATAATCAGACGTATTCTCTCTTAGGTTTAATTTTTCTTTCCTCGGTCGTGCGTTTAGAAATTTCACGCAGATAACCTCAATAAAAGAAATAAAAGAACTACTTGACATAATTTAACCCCACAATAACTTCTTTAATTAACCGTATATTTAATCGTCACCTCATTATAACATAAAACACTCACAGATCTGAACGTTTAACTTAACTAAATAATGTGTCCAGCGAATGTTTTAGCTCGACATCAGTCGTAGTTAGTTGGTAGCCCTGACATTCAACTTGAGCACACAGAGAGAGAAAGGTTGGCAACAGTGTCAGTAGACTAAGGAACAGAGAACGAAGGTAAACTTGAAACCACATACCGCGAATACCTTTATAACCTCTTTCGCCCGGAGGTAGATATTCTCAGGGCTTGGGTATATATCAACTGGGTCACTGGTCCACTCGGCGTCACCTACGCTAATACACCGCTAATAAAACGCTTGTTTCAAGCGGGTGTGCACGGAAACACTTCCGGTAGGGGATAAAAGAGGAAGGGGGGATTATGAATGTAGAGCCCAACCCCTTCCGTTTTGAACACACACATACAATTTGCCTCTTGGGTAATAATACTCTCGCTTTGAATAAATTAACAGGTGGATTAGTCGGTATCGTACTTGACCCATTTGGAATACCAGAGTGGTGGACATTGTTTATTTGGAGAACGAGGGGGTAAGAGACCAATCTCCGGTAGCTTACCAAGATTTTGGAAAACAATTTTTTTTTTTAGGTGGGAGTGGTAAAAAAAATAAGGGGCTGCAAAGAATAATTCTAATTTTAACTACTCGCCTCGGTAGAGTGGTTAGCTGACTCTCAAGTTTCGTGTTTGAGCTAGACTGTCAAGGACGGGGAGATCGAGTTTCTAATCTCACTCGAGTTAACTGTGGGTGGTTTTTCCTAAATGGTTTTCCACTCTCTCTCTCTCCACGAAAATGCGTGTTCCCTTCCTCTATATTGAACCTTCCCAAATCCTAACCCATCAGCGTAATTAGTACTTAAGCGTATAACCCAAATGGGTAGTAATTATTCCTTTTAATTGTTTTTTAACTATGGTAATATTTTAATAGGAAGCTACTTTCATGTATTCATACTTCAAGTCATGTTATCTACAGCTGTCAATTTTGATAAATATTATCAATACTAATCATAAAACAACCTTTATAATACTACCCGCTTCGGTGTCAGTATGATGTAAGGTTCTACTATCGCTCTATAGCAATCTTTCGATAACATTGAAATCAAGGTTCAAATCTCGGTTGGGTGTACTAAAAGGGATTTTTTTTTTCAAATTTGTTTTCCACTATCCCTCCACGTAAATACAGGTACACTTCCTCTAAATATAACCTTCCTCATCCCGAAAAAATCATTAATGTAATTAGTACATACATATATAACATTGAACTTATTCAATCTAAATATTAGATACTTATCAAAACACTAATTTAAATCAACCTTACATGATCTTATAGCCCCCCCCCCCCCACTCCCCCACATTTTGGTGGAAACAGTCAGGATGGGTGGCTGTCGAGGAAACGGGTGGTGACTGTGTGGGTCTGTAAATGACGTTCGGCTTCTGTTTTATTGTATTAACTTGCTCCATTACAAAATGCTACGTTGAAAAGAAATACACTAAACGATATGAAAGAAATTAATGTAATTACTTAGGGGCTCGTGACAGAACGAAATATAGCAAGGAATGCTTAACCAATGGCCTGACTGACCTCTAGATGACCCTACAAGGGTACGAACCCCGGCACGACGTTAGCCCCTCCCAGCACAAGTACTCGACGATCCGGCGTCCTAGGCCACATACAGTAACCACGTGGCTTCTTTAGTGCTGACTGACAGCTGGTAAACACATGTTTTTGTTTTTTTGCAGATCATATGGTTCGGCGTAGGGATTCATAATTTGGTCTGGTAACTTTTCAAAGCCGTCAACTGTGAGCTGTCAGTCAGCACCAAAGAAGCCATGGGGCTACTGTAGCTCCTTAAATGGGCGGCGTGATCCTCCTGGGTTAGATGGTGAGTTGTCAGCCCTGTTAGCTCGAAAGTATTACTATTTATCCTGCCTCCTAGCCTGACTTAGCGTGAGGAATACTGGCACACTGTTTTAAGTTATATTATTTACTAACTAATAAAAACACCTTGCAATACTCGTTTTGTCACTCACAATACACAACACAACAAATTTTATTAAACAGAAAAAAACGCCTCAATGTATGCCATGTCGATAACATTATTTGGTAAACTAAGAATAATAATAAGTTATGATGGTAATGTAATAAATGGATCTGTTAGTAACATGATTTGTATCCTATCCCTATGTTTCATCGTGTATATAAAAGTATCGCTTTAGGCTATGTTTTACAATATTTCATGGAAGAACACAATAATATATATTAGCTTATAATTTAGTTTAGTATTTATTACAAAATTTATTTGTTTATTTAATGTTTTTGAACGGATTTATCTTTTTGTTGTACTGTGCATATTTAAAAATGACAAGACACATATATAGTTATGTATTTAAACTATCTTTATTTTTTTCTAATTTAATATTTAATATACAATTTCTTGCTTTTTCTTAACGGATTTATTTAAAATCACGGAACTACTATTCATTTGTTGTACTGTGGCTATTTAACATGATAAGACATATTTTTATGTATTTTATATATACCTACATCTTCTTTTTTTACCATTTCAATATAATGACTTCAATTTTATTTTATTTATTTATATAAACACTAAGAGGCACATTGCACCAGATTTTCTGTTTTGTCTCTAGTAAAATATTAATGTATAGTGTAATCTAGTTTGGCTATTCTCACTTTTAAAGTGTTCGTATTAATATGTAACTAATTATTAATAATATAATAATAAATACTATTTCTCTAACCCAAACGAGTATCAAGACGCAGTGCTAAAAAAAGTTATATTGAATACTGTTGTGTAGGATGGGGGAAAATAGTGATAAAGGTTCGGGGATGGAATGGTTCCGGTGATCCAGGTGTATGTTCCGACAGTGTAATTCGGTTGGCTTAAGTTTTAATCATAGCATTCGTCCCCACAGGACAAACTGGCACAGAAGTTGATTACTTTTATTGATCTGAGTTGTAGATTTAGAGGAGGAAACAATTTGGGCAGCAAAGGACGATATATACGGTCCGGTCTTTTTGGGGTCAATCAATCTCCCAGTATGCCAAATTAAAAGCAGTCGTGGTTAAACGGGGGTGGAAGGGGTCGGGGGTACTTGCCCTTAAATATATATATTATTCGATTCATAAGTAGCATTTACTTTATATTATTGATATTATTATTATCATTATTATTAGCACCGTGTCTTACTACCCGTTTGGATTATATGCACTTACGCTAATGTGTAATGGTAGGGTGATTGCGAGATGAAATGAAGGACCTACAGTTTAACAACCGTTTATTTTTATTTGTTCATTTAGTATATGAAGTATGATGAATTTAATTTATTTTATTTCTTAGCACTGCCTCTTACTACCCGTTCGGGTTATACTCCTTTATAATAATTACACTTATGAATTAGGGGTTGAGAAGGTTGAATTTAGAGGAAGTTTACCTGCATTTGCATGGAGGGAAAACCGAAAACAATTTAGGGAAAACAAACCTCAGTACACACGATTGGGATCAAACTTTGATCTCCCCGGTTTCAGCAGTTTAGTTATTACGAGAGTAACGACATTTGTATTTTTGTAAATTTTGTAATTATTGTAATTATTTTTTTATGATTTTTTGACTCTCCCCTTTTCCCACGTAAGGGATACTAAACTTTTCCGTCACAGCCCTTCCACCCCTATGTATTTTTTTATAGTTTGTTGAACTAAATTATTTTAATCGTTTGATTATTTTTAGATAAAAGAATTGTCAAACCCTTCTCTCCTGTCATTCTAATGCCAGTTTAACACGAGAGTGACTTCTTATGCCATTCGGGCATTGAATCAGAGGGTGGGAGGGTAATGGAGGGGTAAGAAACAGTGGAAAATTATCCAAAGGTACTCAGCCGAGATTTGAACCTTAACCTCTCCGTATTTAGCAATCCAGGCTATGGTGAATCTTAAACCACGTATCCACCGGGGTGGGTATCATTGTCAATTCGTTAACTAACTCTTGTGTTAAATGTACGAACTAAAAAGAATATCACAGAAATGGGAACACAAACAGACAAAGGCACAAGTTGCGTACTGTCTGGTTTTCCAATGAATCTAAGAAATGGCCGGGTGTTTTGAGTTTTAATTTCTGAAATGGTTGCTCATTCTCCTTTTACGTAAATATGCGTACATTTGCCATATATTATACCTTTTCCTCCCATGGCCTATTTAGTGTAGGTCTAAATAAATAAATATAAATTCTTATGTTTATAACCCGGACGGGTGCTAAGACTTGAAATAAGTATCAAAAATAATAACTTTACCAGTATTTACATAAAACAAAAAAAAACTTCTCTTTTATTTTTTTCATTCCCGGTCGGAAATAAACTCCAGTCTCTCGGGTCAGAGTCGAGCATGATAAACAACTCAAATAACCCTTTAAAACTATTCTCACTCTACCGTATATGGTTAAGGCATCCAATTGATGTTGAAAGAACGTTTTGATGGGAGGAGAGAAAAAAATCCCTAGTCGAAAATAAATTTTCGTTATTGTTCTTTTTTATATATATCGCGCTCTCTCTCTCTTTCCCTCGAAGAGAAGCCATTGCCAACAGTTCTTAGGTTCGTCGCAAAGGCGGGCTTGTAGGTGCCATTCAAGCGGAGCAAGGTCAGTCACATTTGGACAAGGAGTTTTCTCTGGAGAATGACTTTGCAACAAGTGTTGAAGAGATCCAAGTGGAAGTAAAATAAAAATAAAAGGAAAAGAAAGATGAAACGATAAAAAAAATACACAGCGGATAGAGAGAAAAGTATGAACCGGTTGTAAGGCAGTGGAACAAAGAGATGGAAGTTTTGTAGTACCATTGTAACAAGGAAAAGAACGATCACACGGAAGAAAGTTTTCTTTTCAATGTTGTTTAGTACGAGGAGTCCCAGCACGAGTTACGGAATGAGGCGGCCATTGGTGAACGTGTTGGTCGTTGCCGCCATTCTAGGAGTGGGCCAATCACAGCAGGATTTCCAGACGACGGTAAGTCCGCCGCATCGTCCCTCGAGTCCCTTTTGACCTCTTTTTTCCTTTCTTTATACCTCTTACAGACCATCTTCTGACATCTTTCTAATGGCTCTTTTTTCATCGTGGTGAGCCCTATCATTTCTTTATCTTATAAAAGAGATTTTGGGTAGAAAACTTTCAAGAGTAATGAATATTGATTGCATGCATATTAACTACCTCGATAAAGAACCAAACATTTGGCCCCTTTTTTTTAAAATGGAAGTAATAACCTTTAGGCTGGAATGGAAGCTAGCGTGATCTACGGTAAGTCTTTGTGGATTTTTTTTAAAAACAAAATAAGCTTTGACCAAAATAAATAAATAACACCTGTAGATATTTTTAGTTTAATACATAGTACTACATAGTTGCATAGTAATCTCAAAGGTTCTCGCATATTTGTCATTGGCACTGCATATTTTAACTAAGACTCTCTTTTTTTTGTAAAAGTTTATCATCGAATTCTGCTATGCCCATGACCAATACCCCCAAAAATTTGAGATTAACATGTATAGAAAATTAAATCTTTTTTTTTTACTGGAGAAAGAATGTATTGTTCTATATGTTAAGAAAAAATTGTATACATTTGGAAAAAAGAAATTGTTCTGACAATACCTCAATATTTTTAGATTTGTTATCTTTTACCTATAATGTTATTAATTTCCTTTATCGATTTAATTATAATTCTCTGATTCATATTTGCACGTTGCTACAAGTCATTTACGAATATAGATATATATGTACAGTTTCATTTATAAATATTTAATAAATTAAAAATTAGTCTTACCTGCATTTTATTGATTTCATCTAAAGACTTTCCATTAGTAATACTCTGTATAACATATTAATATAACAATTCCTTTCCACGAGTCTAGAAAAATACGTAATTCAAAACCCAGAAAACAAATGTAGATTTCTTCATAATTACCAGTCAAGAAGGCTATCTATTATTGTAAACTCATACACAACATTCCAATTAAATGTTTGATAGACATTTAATTTACTATGAATCAAAATGAGAGAGAGAGAAAAAAAGAAACAACAACAGAAATGGTACAATATTAATCTCCATCTGTCAGTGGACGACAGTTCAATTTCTCTGTTTGGAAGGTATCACTTCATTGCTTGGACAGTCTTTATGCAAAACAGCACATGTTTGTGAATAGTTCTCTCATAAATCATTCATTACCTATACCTAATTCTTAGCGCGCCAGTTGAAAATATTCAAAGCACTGCACCACTATGTGAATATTGAATACAATTTTATTTTTTAAGGTTGAACTCGTTAATACACTACATTTTCCTTCTCTCTCTCTTTTTTTTTAATGCATTTGTGTTTCTGCCATCAATACTGTATGTAAATAAAAATAACTAGCCAAGGGAGAAGAACATATTTATGAAGACAAATTTTGCTGAAATGCACAAATATCCCAATGGAAAAAGAATGAAAATTCAAACCATGGTGATGCATTCGGCCAGAATTAAATCCTGGCTTTCCAGAGTGATTTCAATGTGTTAATAATTTTCCTCTCAGCTGGGAACATCAATTTATAAATTTTAATTTAAAAATTAATTTGTTACCTGTTATTCAATAAAATAATTGAAAAAGATAAAAATTTGGATAGATAAAGAATAAGGACATTATGAAAGAAAAATATGAACAGGAATTAAGTAGTTATACTTGAAATTTCTATAGAATACAGAATACAGTAATACCACGTTTACTCTAATCCTTGTAGTTCAAAATTTAGAAAACTACAAACAAGATTTTCGGAAAATAGAAAAAAAAGTCAGATTAGTATGTTTTACAAACTTAAAGAAAAGCAATTTGTGAGAAACAACAATATATATCTGTAGTCAACCAATTTTTTTTTCTTAAAAATTAAAATTCTTAGATTAGGCTTACTGTAAAAATATATACTGTAAATATAAAGCTCTTAAACATATTACGTGTTTAAAATGTAAATTTTTATCAAACTTATTTGACTGTTGTTTAAAATTTGTGAGAACAATCAATCTCTCCTCAGACTATTTCGTATCCTCCCAGTTAATCCAAACCTATTTTAATCCGAATAAGCTTAGGTCCAAATTTGTTCGGATTAACGAGATTCTACTGTACTATAACATAATTACGTCAGTGTGGAACATTATTTGAATGATGAGAATTGTGGGTTTGTCGGGAGAAACACGAGAGCAAGGTGAATGTTGTTGGAATGAGATGTCTAAGAAATGTTTGTAGAAAAACTTGGGTATGGACAGTCAGTAATGAATGGGTGCCGAGGGAGTAAGGTTTGAAAGGGAATTCAATAGGTCAATGTTAAAGAAGCATGCTACATTGGTTTGGGCATGTTGAGAGAATGAGTATGGATCGAGTGACGAAGCAAATATATGATTGTAAAGTGTGTGGATCAAAAGGAAGGTGTAGGATATGTAAGACGTGGCTATATGTTATAGACGAATGTGTGAAAAAGAGAAACATTAAGAGTCTTAAAAATAAAATAGCATGTATGATTCGGTGTATGGATGTTATTGAAGCGAAGGGCATATGCAAGGATAGGGAAGTAGGGATAAAGTTGAAGATGATAAATTAAGTACGTATTGTTTTTTGCGCTACATGCACAGTTTCTTAACTACCCCGTAAGGAAACGTAGTTATTAGTGTGAATGTACTAATATATATATATATATGTAACTTTTATGTAATTGTTCTTTTCAGCAAGATCTGATCACTCAACATGGCTACCCAGTGGAGATGCACAGCGTAGTAACAGATGACGGTTACATATTAAACCTGCATAGGATACCATTTAGTGCGAAACTGAAGCCAAAACAAAACACGATAAAGAGAGATAAAGTAAAATCCAAACATTCTTCAGTAGCCATAACGTCCAATAAAGAAGCGTATCCCACACAACAGACAGGGAACAGTATTCACTTCTCTCCATTTCCACCCGAAGAGTTCGGAAGTGACTTCATAGTCGAAGACACGGTTAAAGGGGATCTCACCACCGTTAAAGTGGACGGAGATGCTTCTTATACGAGCGTGGAAACCCCGATAGAAAGAGTAAGCATCAAAGAATATCATAACCCAAGCGTCTACGGGAAAGATCTCGGAGCGGCAAAGGTTCAATTAGATGCTGGTCAGACGAACGCGCTCGATGAAAGTCTGGAGAAGGATTTATTCCAGACGTACGAGATAAATCACGCCAAGGGTTACTTAGATGGGAAAGAAACCCGTGGAAGGCCAGTGGTCTTTCTGCAACACGGAGTGTTGGCCAGTTCGTTAGACTGGGTCCTGACCGGTCCAGAGAAAGCATTGGGTAAGTCATATAAGGAACATTGAAGAGTGTTATCCAGACCAGTGGTACTCAACCTAAGTAGGCGTACCCCAAGGGCTCGCGAAGACATATTAAGGGCTACGTAAAATTTAAAATATATATCTATACATATAGTTTAATTTAGAGGCTGCATTACACGTAGCAGGTTTCAGCACTGCGAGCTGACAAATATGGGTTACTTATTACACACAAGCTGAATTCTGATGAATGATCATCTTGCCACTCAGTAGAGGGAGAGTTATTGTATCGTCCGCACTTGGCTATGCTGGTTCAGTTTATGCTAAGATGTCTAGTCCACAACAAGAAGCAGAAGAGCAGCTTATATTGTACGGGTACTACCAAAGTTTGAACTCTCGTAGTGTTGTAAAACGAAGAAAGAAACGTGTGTGGAATCGAAATTTAGTGTTAAAACGAAACACTGTGTCACATGCTGTGACGATTTTTACCCGAGTTAGATGCTGATGACTTCCAAAATAACCTACGTATAAATTAAGACACCTACAAGCATCTTTGGTCTATAGTTTAATATAAACACAGCGGACGTTGTTCACACGAACGAAACTGTTGAGAAAATGGCGATCCTCTAGTCTGGTACTACCTTATATCGACCAGGCGCACGCATGCGCAGTACAACATTCGACAAGTTGGTAGCGCAGAAATCAGTCGTCCGATCAGAAAATATCAAACTAATTTGATATTTGCGTTTCCACCTTTCTGATACGCGCACCGATCATTTGGGTATATTACATGATCATCTTTCAGCGCTGCAAAATGACGTCAGAAAGCAGCACTGAAGCCTGCTACGTATTCTGTGGCCTTTTAAGACAATGAATAATTAGGGCCAGATTTAGGGTTGGCCACAAAACACTTGATCTGAGATCATTTTAACTTTCTTTCCCTCTCTAGCTCTCTCTACCTTTTATGTGATTCTTATTTGGGTGGCTAATTTCATTTTGGGGCACAAAGCTGAAGAGAACTTATATCTGGGGGTACGTGAACAAAAAATATTGAATACCAATGATCCAGGATTATACCTTTGAAATAATATACAGATGGTCAAAAGTCAAATCCGACTAAAGATCATATTTTAAGACATTATAACAAGATAAAAATTATCAACAATGGGAATTTGAACTTAGGACTCAGAAAGAAGGGACATATAACCTCTTTGGTGTAATGAATTCTAAAGTTGCCAAGAGGTTGTTCTGAAATCGTTGCCCGTTGACAACATTAAACAAGCAATATATTGTGTTAATTAAGCGGGAAAGTATTCCTGTATTAGCTAAATACTATCAGGGCTAACAAAAACTATAGATAGGTGCCAAACGATTAAAATAATCAAAAGTTTTACCTTTAAACACGGGATTGAATGAGAGTCATAGCTTAAAGACTTTTGCTCAACACCTTTTTGAGACTGGGAGGAAAACCAACTGGAAATCATGTTTAGTTAGTCATAATATATTTCGAGTATAAAATGAAGCTTTAAGCTATGAATATGTGAACATGATTAATGTGAAGTTTCATAACATATTAGACATTTAATCAAGATATCAGATGGATGAATAATTTTCTGATTTTTATTATCTAATTACGAGTTAAAAAATAATTTTGTTTGCCTAATATAAACTTTTTACTATAAATTCCTGATAAAACAAGATATACTTTGTAATGATATGTATGCATTAATAAAATATTGTTATTAATAGTTTTACAAATATATATAATATTGCCTTATAAATTACATTATAGTGAAACACCCTCGAACAAATGTTCACATATTATTATTGACCACTCGTAGTTGAACATTTTTCGAAAATGCCGGATTATCCTAAAAATAAACTTGAATGTAAATTTGATATAAGAGTTATAGAAATCAAGCCGAGGATATATAAAATCCATTATCATGGTGTTAACTTCATTTTTAGTTATATATTGACCTATATAAAATTTATAAATTTTTACAATCCTTAATTTTTAAATCAATTTTACAATTCATAGCTATTTTCCCACTTGATTGCCTTGAATATAAGACTCTTCCTCTCTTAAAACGTTTTAATTATATATTGTTTGTTCTAATGAGGCTACAAGCTATCCAACGCCGGATATGACGTGTGGTTAGGAAACCTCCGTGGGACCTTTTATTCTCGGGACCATGTCAACCTCACAACGGGACAACCAGAGTACTGGGACTACAGGTAAATACAAAGACAATTATGTCCTAGAGCCTGCCTCATCCTCAACCTCACCATGGGCAACCAGAGTACTGGGACTACAGGTAAATACAAGGGCAAATATATCCTAGAGCTTGCCTCTTCCTCGCCCTCACCATGGGCAACCAGAGTACTGGGACTACAGGTAAATACAAGGACAAGTATATCCTAGAGCTTGCCTCATCCTCAACATCACCATGGGGACAAAGAGTACTGGGACTACAGGTAAATACAAGGGCAAATATATCCTAGAGCTTGCCTCATCCTCAACATCACCATGGGACAACCAGAGTACTGGGACTACAGGTAAATACAAGGACAAATATATCTTAGAGCTTGCCTCATCCTCAACATCACCATGGGACAACCAGAGTACTGGGACTACAGGTAAATACAAGGGCAAATATATCCTAGAGCTTGCCTCTTCCTCAACCTCACCACGGGACAACCAGAGGCTACAGGAAAATATAGGGGGAGAGGAAGGGTTACACTTATATAACAGTTATATTATTTCCTCCAAGTTGACGGGTTTTAAATCCCCTTCCTCTTTTTCTCCCAGATCATCGACAAGGTGATTAATTTCCTCATAAGGGTGAACATCTTTACTGGTACATATAAATATACCATCATCCGAAAAATAAGAGTCTTCCAAATTGGTATATGCACCTTACAGACAATGTTCAAAGGGTCTAGGTAACGGATTATATTTCAGCTGGAACGAGATAGGGATGTTCGACCTGTCAGCGATGATCGACTACGTCCTGTCAACGACGGGCGAGAGCAGCCTATACTTTGTGGGTCACTCCATGGGGGCGACCATAGCCGTGGTACTCCTTTCGGAGCGACCCGAATACAACGAGAAACTCAAGATAACGATCCTGCTGGCCCCTGTGGTCAGACTGAGACACAACACCAGCATCTTCAGGCACTCCTCGCCGCTATGGAAAGCTTTACAGGTAAACTGGATAACATCGCTGAGGAAACGGCAATGTTCATATCGGGGAGCAACGTTGTCATTCTCTCGTCTTTGTGTGGTCAATATCCATTCAAATATCAGTCAAGTTTCACAACGCTGGTTAGTCGATGTTGCCAGTAGCTCCTTTTTAACCTCGCACGCCACCTTCTGACATAACCGAGAGCAAGGAGATTTGGCAACAGTTAACTGAGAGAGAGTTTTAATAAATCTTTTCTCCGTAAGACATGCAGTTTCCTCACCATTGTTATTAGGTGTAGGTGGTCGCTCCTTTGCTGTTATGTACGAGCCAAAGGAGCGATGGCATTTCCCGTCAGTTAAAATATGTTTACCGAACACGATTTGTTATTAATTCATCTTGCTAAAATATTTTATTGCCTTGAAATCTTTTAGATCAAGGTAAGCATGATACCTTTTAGATCAGAGGTGGGGAAACATATTTCTCAATGTAGCCACATATGTGGAAAAAATTAAAAGGTAGGCTTACAACTTGTAAAGAGTGAGAAATTAGTTTGCTTAATGGAACTTTAAAAATTACCCAAAATGTTTGAACAAGTTTATTCAAAACATGTACACTTGGACAACAAGTTACAACTGCCTCGGACGCAAAAGTTAAAAATTGTTCAAATTGAAAATTTAAGACAATTTTATGTGAAATTTGACAATCGTTTTGTATGAAGGCAGATATGAAACGCAGTGTTGGTAAAAAGAAGGGGGGTGGGGCAGGGTTTTGGGATGGCAGTGTTGGGTCAGTGATTTATTCAAAAGCGGAATGCTTACAACTATATGCAGGAAATATCAAGTTACAACTAACACACGCTATCAGGAAAAAGTTTATTTTACTGTGAGAGCTGGAAAACTCAAATTCACCACAGTTTTAAGGTAATTGAGGTTGACAAAAGGGTTGCCCACCTCACTTTTAGGGTATACGGTGTGACACTATGTCTACCATATAGTGCAGCAAGTCTACCTTGGGCGGATTACACTATGGTTAGGCTTATAAGGTAACATCACTGTGAAATACGTCAAGTTAAGACTGATCCTTTCAGGGTAGACAAAGTGTAATTTGACCTAAGTATTTGGCAAGGCTTCAGTCCGTTTTAAATAGAAAGAAACTTTTTTTACAGCTACAAAAAATAAACAATTTGCATATATTTATAAGTAGAGTCGAGTGATCCTCAGATGTCAATTTTAATAGATAGTAGTATATGAAATAATATTAATAACATGTAGACATTCACTTCAGTGGCCACATGGTCTAAGGCGCTACTATAGCAGAAGACTAGACTACCGATGACGGGTAGATCGGAGATCTAATCTTGGTCGGTGTACTGAGTTTGGGTTTTCCAAAATGGTTTTCCACTCTCCCTTCACGCAAATGCGAGTACACTCCCTGTAAATATAGCCGCTTAAGCCATTAGCTTAGTAAATATACAAGCGTATAACACAAACCAGGGAGTAAGACGCGGTGCTAAAAAAAAATAATTTTAAACTTCCTTCTACCAGAATCCTATTGTTTTTATATAAATGATAAATTAGGATTAGAAATTACTCCTGGACACAGAAATCGAACACAGTTGTGTCAATGGTCCTATTATTATTATTATTATTATTATTAGCACCGCGTCTTACTACCCGTTCGGGTTATACGCACTTACGCTAATGTGTAATGGTAGGGTGATTGTGAGATGAAATGGAGGACCTACAGTTTAACGTGGAATCCGAACCACGGTGGAGGCCTGGCATTCCCCACATTCACAAGATGTCTTGTCAGAGGTGAAGGAAGGGTTTGGTAATCAGATAAATCTTTGCCGTGACCGAGGATTGAACCCCGGCCACCTGCACAGAATTCTGACACCTTACCCCTAGGCTAAAATGGTCCTAAGATAGTCTCCCTTGTATAGGTATGTTTTATCTATATTGTTATAACTAGATATGCCATGTGGTGGCTTGTTCCAGAAGGTGACTAGTTACTCCGGAATGTTCGACTTCCCGCCAGACCCCTCCTCGCTCCATAAGAGACTAGGACCTATGTGCAAGGAGAGGTACATAGGCCAGGGGATCTGCGCCAATATCTTGCACACCGTGGCGGGGTACGCCGGCAACATTAACAACGTGAGTTCAGCACTCACTTACCTCCGTCATTTACCTCGTCAAGTTACCCGTCCATTGCAACAGCTTTACAGGCATCAAGTTACCCGTCCATTGCAACAGAATATAGCTTTACAGACATCAAGTTACCTAGCCATTGCAACAGACTCTAGCTTTACAGGCATCAAGTTACCTAGCCATTGCAACAGACTCTAGATTTACAGGCATCAAGCTACCTATTCATTGCAACAGACTCTAGATTTACAGGCATCAAGCTACCTATTCATTGCAACATACTCTAGATTTACAGGCATCAAGCTACCTATTCATTGCAACAGACTCTAGATTTACAGGCATCAAGTTACCCAGTCATTGCAACAGACTCTATTTTTAAATACATAAAGTTACCCAGTCATTGCAACAGACTCTATTTTTAAATACATAAAGTTACCCAGTCATTGCAACAGACTCTATTTTTACAGGCATCAAGTTACCCAGCCATTGCAACAGACTCTATTTTTAAATACATAAAGTTACCCAGTCATTGCAACAGACTCTATTTTCACAGGCATCAAGTTACCCAGTCATTGCAACAGACTCTATTTTTAAATACATAAAGTTACCCAGTCATTGCAACAGACTCTATTTTTAAATACATAAAGTTACCCAGTCATTACACACACAGAAAGTCAACCTCTCTTATCAGTTAACCGACCACGGTCACGCTTTATAATATTACAACTAAAAGAAGTTGGGGTACCATTTTATCAATATTAAAAGCTCTTTCTAGCGTGTGTTTGGGTAATTTTCCTACCTGTACACTTCTATATTAGTTGTAGACTTTCTTGCACGGGGCCAGCGGCCAGTATAACCAAAGTACAGCTACAATATTTATTGAAATTTTCAAAAAGGTTTAAAGATTTACAGCCATGTATTAATACACCCAGTCACACGTAGCTATTGGCAGATAGTGTCCGTTTGTGTTTGGGGATTAAATATTCCTTAACATTAATATTTTTCCTTTACAGTTGATTCGTGATAGCTTGGGCCTTTTAGTATAGCTGAAAAGTTACTAAAGAAACTATTTATCAATCATCAATCTGATTTTGGCACGTGGTATTGATTTACATCAGATGTCATAATGGCTTTAAATATATATGTACTGTGAGTAGCTTGTTCAAACTTCCAAACAACTATCTTATTTATTGCGTATTCACCTAAATCAAACTACTAGATACTCAGATGCGCCGACAAAGTATGATACAAGCAGATAGCTACATCTACTGTTGTAAAATGATTTGAAATAATACGTTAAATGGAAAAAGTGTGTGTCATTTACATTTGTGTTGATTTGTTTCACCACAGATGAAAAAAAAATCCTTTGAATATCAACTAGAAAATTTAAAATACTGATAATTGGCGATGATTAGAATTATGGATCAAAATTCACTTTTTCTATCATGTAAATTGCTGCAACATTCACGTAGAAAACGCTCTAAATTTTCTGTGGATGTATTAATTAAGCTTTTTTTTTTCCTTCTTTCTCACTGGTCTTTCATTGACGTTGAAATCCCAAATATTTTTTTTTGAAAAGGGTGTGAAGAGACTGAGTGATCTGATCAATATGTTTACTAACGTTCAATAGTTATATGTAGAGAGTAGAAATTAGTTTAGTAACCTTTGAAAATAAGTTTCCCTGGTCTTATCTGCGAACGATACAGTTCTATCACCAGAGTAAGGACCTTATTTGACAAAAAGGTTACCAGATATACTGTCACCTATTCATACGTCAAGTCTTGTGTTATGCATATATTATTATAACTAACTATTGACTAACACTGATACAATTGTAAAATATTTTCTATTATGGTATCCACTTCGGTGGTCGAATGGTTAAAGGCGTAACTCTCTCGTAATCCAGGACTGTTGATCACTGGTAGATCGTGTTTTGAATCCCTGTCAGGTTATACTGAGGGTAGTTTTCCCTAAATAGTTTTACACTCTGCCTCTACGCAGCTGAGGGTACATTTCTTCTAAAGTTCAACCTTCCTTTGGCCTAACACATTAATGTAGTTCTTACATATGCGTAAAGTCCTAATGGGCTCAGAAAAAAATCAATTTCGGCCGCAAACAAAGATGTTTGTATTTTTTATATAAGACCCTTCTTGGGAAAATCGGAGTGTATTATCAACCCACGCGACCTCCACAGTCAATGCCTGTTCGGAGGCCAAGGTGTTGTGTCGTCACAAAGCACATGCCGATACCGCAATGGTCGATGTGACGGTCACGCATATCTCTCGATACAGCAAGGGCCCGGAGGGAGTCGGCATATTTCACGTCACGAACGTTGGCAGCCATGGTTCACGGTGTCCCGCACGCTAAGGGTAGTTTGGTCATATTCTGCCACCCTATTTTACCTTCGGTGGGACTAGGCGCACCGAGGCCATACGATCAATTTATTTTATTTTTTATAGGTTTAATACAGGTTTGGGTGACCTGGCGGTCTAGGAGTAAGGTGTCAGACTTCTATGCTGGCGGCCGGGGTTCGATCCTCGATCCCGGCAAAGATGTATCTGATTACCAAACCCTTTCTTCACCTCTGACAAGACATCTTGTGAATGTGAGGAATGCCAGGCCTCCATCGTGGTTCGGACTCCACGTTAAACTGTAGGTCCTCCATTTCATCTCACAATCACCCTACCATTACACATTAGCGTAAGTGCGTATAACCTGAACGGGT